>JALKBU010000373.1:0-44324 GCA_023091735.1 Trichomonas tenax
CCAGGCTTGTTTGTCGTAGACTTCGATTTCGATATTTTGCATCAGAATGCAAATGATTCTATCTTTGAGAAATCAGGAGACACCTGGAACACAGAGGCCAGATGCTTCTCGATTTCGCGAAGATAGATGTTCAATATGGATTATCCTACAGGAGATAAAAAAATTTACTTTGAGATCAATTTTTGCAATTATGTTTTAAATCCAATGCCTTGCAATATTCATTATTATATTTTTCCACCTCTGAAAAGTGCAATCAAAAGTTCAAATCGTTGTAATATTGTGTCTATCTATAGTATATATCATCCGTAATATATTTGTCGAGCGAGGAAGTTTTTTTGAACTATTATACAATTTTTTCATTGAGCTCTGCTAATTTTGGACTTCCTCGAGGAAGCTAATTTGAGAAGTTTACATAAAAGTGACGCTTGAGAGATCTACAAATACAACATATTTGGGAGCACGTTAGCGCAAGTATCCATTGTCAATTTTGGATTAAATTTTTTGTTGAGATTTTCAACACTGAAATGATGAACGGTTCTCTCAAAAATATTGAAATAACTTGGATTTTTCATCCATATAATATGATGGAATGTATAGAGTTATTAAACATTCGCGTGGCAGTCTTTTGTCAGAGTTGACAAAATGACTTGATTCAATGAATCCATAAAAATGATAATTACTTGCTTCCTGGTGGCTTCTGTTGATTCACGGCACATGTCAGAGCGAATGCTTCGCTCTACGGGGCCGGAAAAGGAAGATAATGTTCGGTTTCAAAACCAAAAACAAGAAGATAAATTTTTAAATAAATTTGAGCAAAATTCTTACAATGAAATAGAGATTATTCGAAATACTTCTTTTGATTCAAAAATAACCAATTCTCCTTCACCAATACCAACCGCTGCTCCTTCACCAATACCAACCGCTACACCATCAACAACACCAATCACTACTCCTTCACCAACACCAACCGCTACTCCTTCACCAACACCAACCGCTACTCCTTCACCAACACCAAACGCTACTCCTTCACCAACACCAACCGCTGCTCCTTCACCAACACCAATTCCACTTCCTCATTCACCATGTCCATCGAGAACACCATTCATATTAGGAAAATTCAACACAATCTCAACATATGCAACCAATACCGTTGTAATTACTTTAACAAATGATTCATCAATCGCAGAAACATTGATTGATGGCACCAAAACTTCATACATCTTTTATACATGGCTTTTTACTTATGCCAATACAATAATAGTCATTGAGATGCTTGTAGAAGATACCGCAAAGAAGAACAGAATATCTGCTGCATATTTTATTTATGCAACATCTGCAGCTCTTTTTGTGTTCTTCATTTTGGTAGGTATGGGAATCTTTTTATACAGAAGGACTAAAAAGAAGCAAGAATCTGATTCTGCAAGCGAGCTATCTGATGATGAAACAGATGGTTATAATACCGATCAAACAAAGGTTTCATTTGATATCGAAAACAATGATATTATCAATGACCTTTCCAATGATGATGAAGATCAAAGATTCATGAATAACATTGACTTCTCAGTAAGCAATACATTTTAGTAGTTTTCACAATATTATTATATAAATAACTCAATTATTACTCATGAACTTAATTTGCATCGATTATAAAGAAGGTATTTCCTCATTTGTTTGGATTTGTCATCTCTTAAAGTACCCCATCCTATATTAGCATTGCCTACTTCCCAAATAGCAATCTTTAAATTAAAAATAAAATATGTTTAAAATAATAGGGTCTGTTTAAACAATAAAGGGGAAATTAAACAAAACGGGGCTATAAAAATTTAAAATGGGGTTAATTAAATTATTGCAGGGTGTGATAAATTTAGATTGGGAAATGCATTAGAACAAGAAAAAACTTTAAAGATGTGGAGGTGGGTAAAACTATGAATGGCCAAATTTATTAATAAAATAAGAAGGGGGAGGCCAGGTTTGTTTCAAAATTGAATGCAGATCTCAGAAAAATGTGTAAAACAGGGGTTTGTTTGTTCTGTAAATCTCTGAAAAAATATCCCAAGAAAACAAAATTTAATGACAACTCCGATTGTAATCACAAGACCGAACAAAACAGTTATTGTCTCGACGAATGTCTCCGGCGTCCAGAAAGTATCGAACCAGCCGCAGCAAAATAACGCAGCGTTCTCACCATCGCTGTTTATAAATCAGGCATTGAGTCCTGCTTCACCGCCCATGTCTCCAAACGTTCTCGTTCCTAGGGCCCCTGTTGTACATTTCTTCATTTGCGATTACGGAAATGCGAAAGTTAAATCAATCTCAGATCATTTCATCGATTTATTAGTTGAAAATGGTGTCAAAGTCTTTACAGAACGATATGCAACACATCAGGCGGGATTTCAAGTGAGAGCAGCGTCCCTGAACAGTAATGCAGATTTCTTCTTCCAAATACACTCTAAAATCGCTGGTCGCGGTCATGTTCGTCTCTACTTCGGTGACCAACCTAAGAGGATGACAGTTGAAGAGTCAGTTTGCGATGTTTGGTCCTGGTGGAGATTGATGTGTGGTGCGATCTCAAATACTGAGGCAGAAATCCTCTCCGGCGAGAAACTGCGCTATGCACTGAAAATCTTTGCAAATATTGACTCAGAAGTTGTAAATATCGACAATTTACAGAAAAAAATTCGCGAAGCAATAAATGCACATACTATTTCGCCAGAATTACTCCAAAACATACAGAATGCAGAGATAATGATATTGGAAGGATGCCGTCTTGTGTTGACGCAGAAAGTCATGAGAATTGAGTGGGCTCAAGAACCAGGTGCTCAGTTGACAAGATGCGTTCAAATGCCTGTTATCAGAGGTTTAAGTCAGCCATTGAAAGATCTTTTGATATCAGTCATCGATCAAACACTTTCGAAATTGCAAAGATTAGAAAATATTGTTAGAAAGTATGGTGTTTCAACACCTCCTCCACCTGAACAATCGTTTCCTGTTGATTCTGGTGCTGAAGTTGAGATTCCAATCGATGGTCAGCAGCCTGGTTTGTCTTGGGGCGCTCTTCTTGAGTCTATCAAAGACGAATCTTATGGAATGAACCACATTACTTCTTATGGAGATATATCGCAGCAAGGTTCATTCAGACAACCATTCTTAATTGATGAATTTTGATTTTTAACTGTCTTTCATGTATATACTAGAATAAAATGTTATTTACATTGTTCATTCATAATGCATTCGTGTTTTACCCTGGATAACATCAGTTTGATTTGGTTTTTGATGATTATAAAATAAATATTTACAATAAGTGTATATAAAACCTTCTCATCACTTGATTCCTATTTCACTTGAGCATCTTATGGTTGCCATATGCATATAATGCTTTGGAAATGCATGTTTGATATTGATATGTTTAACATTATAATGATTGGCGTTTTAATGCTTAAATCTTTTATCAAAGTAATTAGATCATGTATTGACAGCGGTATTTATGGGATAAAGCTACAATACCTTAAAAAAATAGAAATATGTTATATATTAATGGCAAATCCAAATTTGCAGAGAAAAAGAAGAATGCGCATTTAACATGGAGTATTTCTTTACATGAATATTATGATTCTTCGAGATTAATCAAACATCTTTAATAATTTTCATTGTACATTAAGCAAACTTTGGAAATCCCGCTGTCTCTCGAACCTCTGGGACGACAAGAATGCTTCACATGATCGATTCAGAAGATTAATAATGCTATAAGGATTAACAGGATCCATGTTTGATAAATGCTTCTGGCTCTTATCGATAAGCTTCTTGATGTCCAGTAGTATCTTGTAGTTACCGCTTCTTGGATGGTGCTCAACGCAACCGATAGTTTCCAACAAAGAAAGGGCCAAGTAGATTTTTCTCTCACAGCTCTTTTTGTCTTCGACTTTCAAGCTGAGGAGATGAGACACAGTCTTGATGTCCAGTGTAGAAACTCCGAGATAAGGATAAAGTGACAAAATGATTTCCGCAACTTGTCCAAGTGAAGGAATCTCCTTGAATACGAAAATATCCTGCAGAGAATGTGTCATACTATCTTCCTCTATCTTGAAATATGACTTTTCAAAATGAGAATGCATAGAAGAGAATCCGATCCAGGAAAGCTTACCGCGACCAACAGTTTTTGTAACTCCAAAATATGTTAGAACATTAAAAAGCTCATAAAGCCTCCTGTGATTGCCTTGGTGTTGGTTTGCCAGCGAAATCACATTTATCTTTTGAGGCTTTGTTTTCTCGCAGCGATGTATAACTTCTTTGAGGACAGAAGAAACCGAAGATATATTCTGTCTGCGTGAGAATGTTTTAATATCGAATTCATCATCAGATTCAGAATCCATTCTTCTATTTTTATGGACTTTCCTGTGAATTTTTTGTTGAATCGTTTATAGATCTTTATAAGAAGGGCTGCAAAATAATCAAAAAATAAATTATAATAATTTTGAATGTATTGCATTCAATTATTGAATGATCATTCAAAGAAAATTTTATTATTTTTAATCAGGTTATATTTTTGTATGCCGCTGTGCCTGAGCACCAAATATTACGTTTAATTGCAATTTATCTCAATTAACAATGCAAAATTAAAAATGAGCTAAAATATAATACCTATACATATGCTTCGTGTTTAATTTAAAAAGAAATTTTGATTTTGAAAATTCAAAATAAAAATTTGATAATTTTGGTACAGATCATCTATAGATGAGATGTATTTTTCTTTAACGAAATTTTTAAAACGTTTTTAAACTTAATATATACGATATATACAATTATCTGATGATAATTTTTCAGTTTTCCACCTTTCTTTAACAAAATAAAGAGAGGGAGGTCGTCAATTTTTTTGTCCGTTATTTTTTCACGATCAGCAAAAACGATCCACATTCTTGTATAGAGAACGTTCTAAGTTCTCGGACCAAGATATGTTAAAGACTACCATATGCTTAACATTTTAATGTGAAGGGAAAGAGTCATATTTAAATTTCTTATAAATATATTCTCGATTAAATATTAATTTCAAATCCAGTCATTTCAACATATCACAAATCACAATCTACATCATGAATGATCTGAATCCACACAAAAAAATATATCACAGAAATTACATATTTTATCTATTTAAAAAACCAAGAGAATCTTCTATAACACCTACAATTCTGCAAATCTATCTTATCATATACATTTTACGCTGTTTTGAGTTGATTTTGGTCCACCAATTTTAAGTTTCTCATATAACGAATCTCATTTCCTAAAATTTATGCGATAAAAATCATGTTCTTATGCTTTGCATTACAGAGAAAATAAAATTGCATGAGTTGAATTGAATAAAAAGTTTATAAATTTTGAAACAATGTATATTCTAATGAAAGTAGTAATAAACACGACAACCTCTAAATATTCAACCTTATAGCAGTCATTAGATAGTATTTATGGAATCACATTCGGAATATTTTTACTTGTTTGTTGTCAAAATACTAAATTACAATTTTTGCCATTTTGCCGTGTAAAAAATATAAATTTGCTATTTTTGTCATAATCCAATTAAAATCTTGATACTTACATTGATTCCAACTCTCTGATAATTATAAATCAATACCCTTAAGTTATTTTTTCATTTTACCTCAAAATTGTCTTAAAATTGTACAAATTCGAGTTTTTCACAAAAAAATCAATAACTAAAAGTATTCAGTCTTTTTGTAGATAAATCGTCGAAGTGGTGATATACATAAAATCAAGAATTTTGCGTTTTTATTTTGCTCAATCATTGATTTATTCAAAGAAAAACGCAATAAATCTGGATAATCCAGTTTTGAAAGAGATATTTTTAGAAATCAAATTGATAACGATTCAAGGAAGAGTTCTCAAGTGTCTGTTTTATTCGAGTTTCGCGGCTTTTAGTTTCTGTGAAAAATAAATCAATTACGGGCGCCAAGAACATCATTATTTATGGATAAATAGAACTAACTGCCATGGTTTTTGCCATCGAATGCACGAAGAATCGCATTTTTCAAACTAATTTTTCGCAAGAAGTGACATTTTAAGATAATTTTGATGTGGATTCATAATTCACACCTCTATGGGGATCTAATATCATAGAGATAGCAGTATCAATTCGCAGAGATTTCAATTCAAATGTAAATTAGTTGTTTCTCGACCATTTTGTGAAAATACAGTTTATATACATTATTATACATGTTGTGAACGGAAATGAGAGCTCAAAAGGTGATATGTTTACATGGCAGATTTATGATTTTTGACAAGTAAACATATTCGTTCATAAAAAGGAGGTTGCACCTTAAAAAAAATCAAGAATTCGTTTAATCTCGATTTGTTGCTACAAGAATGTGAATCTAGAAGAAATTTAAGGTTCAATTGGATTGTTTGGTTTGTAATTACTTATTGAATCTTCAATAAGGTACGAAAGCTGTCTTTGACTGCTTGTATGCATTGTATTGCACCTTAATAGTTGTGTAGTAGCGAAAAATCGGAATGCTTTCTACTTAAAAGTGACAAACAATGCGCTCATTAACGAGGGCGTTTCACCACAATATATTTGTATTCATTGGATAGACATAAAGTATAATATATTTACATGCATATGATGTATCATTCCATTCAATATTTAGTCAATAAAGCTGTGCATAGTCCGAGCTAATATCGCTTATTTTTGACCGATGACAATATGACACAATGAGAGAAGCTATTCCAAAATGTTATCTGTGAAAACTTTTATGGTATCTACACATATATGTGTTACCTTTAGATAAATATTATAATGGTTATTCTGTATTTTTATACAATAGGTGAAATTTGATTTTAAAATTGTCACTGATTTTGCCAATATGCATATTACACATTACAAATTACTATAACATAATGCTATATGTGCGTATTTTTATTATGTACACTTTAGTTGTGGAGATATTAAAGCTCAAATATCGAAAATTGACAGCGTTGATGCGCTCAAAGATGCATGTTTCTAGGATCACCTCTTAATTTATATTTCATATCTTTGATATATCATATATATATGATTGTGATTTATCTGTGTATTTGCATATTTATCTTTTTTGCATCGCATATAAAAAGTTATCTTGATCATATTTTGTCCGAATGCAAAATAATTTGATTTAATTGTAAAAAAGCATTTAAGATGCGTTATAACTATGTAAGTTTAGCATTATACGGATAAAGATCAATTGAAATCTGTAGTTAAAGTTTGAATGCAAATATCTTCATAAAGAAAATTTGATATTAAAATTTTCTTGAAAATGCAGCTATTTTTGTATTTAAGGGATTATTTCAGTTCACTGCAGCATAAAATATTTTAATTTTGATATCTGGTTAAAATTGAAACCTCGCCCCTGTTTTTTTTTGCTATATAATTTACATGTCAATAATGGTAAATCTGCCATGTAAACATGTCACTTTTTGTGTTCTGATTTCCATACACTACAATATGTATTATAAATTTATATCTGGCCTGTTTTGTTTCTAGTGCCTTCTAAATATGGCCTCTTTCGTACAATATTCTTGTTTTGGCTATTTCATTCACATCTGCATCACCTATACCATTGATTTCTCGAGCAAAAATGGGTACCGATTCTTGATTATTTCAGATGTCGAATCACACCTTTTTAGATTCGGACTTATAGTGATTTAACATGTATATTTCAAATATATTCGTTATTTGCATATCGTTCACAACATTCGCTAACATATAAAATGATATTTCGTCATTTTATTTGATTCAATATCGAATCAGGAAATTTTTTATGACAAACCACTTGTTGAAACATTATTTTTATATGCTATATTATTGTAAATCTTCAAGGTAGTTGGCATATAAAGACGTTTTGATAATTTGATAAAACACGAACAAAAGCTTTTATTATTAGTTTAAGAAAGTAATTAATGTGAGAAGTTGAACAATTCTGCAATGATTTCTTGAAGACTTCCAAATCCAAATGGATTCCATCTTTCAACGAAACCAAGACCGAACATTGATGTTGCCAAAACAAAAGCAGGATCGAAGGCATAAAACATCAGCGCCACAGAAAGCAAGAAAATTTCAACTTCTAATGTTTCATGTGGATTCTTCCACAAAATTCTACGATCAAATGCTGTCTTAAAGCGCTCAAAGCTGCCGATGATCTTTCTGAAGCGCTTTCTAAGCTGCTGATCAAGTTGTTTCATCTTCTGTTTGAGATTCTTTGCATCCTTTGAGAATAACAATTTGACACCCCTCTTTAAGATGCCAATGAACAGTGTTCCACATACAACCATACCAAATGGCATTAATATAAATAATATATTAAATAAAAGTATGAAACCAATAACAGTAGCAAAAAATAGCGTTTCACTGCGCGATATCATATCATTAAATGCATCAACTGACTGGCTTGAAGCACCTTGGAAGTGATAAAGCAATTTAACAGCGTTTTCACTGACAGGTTGAGCTGCCTGTGGCGGCTCATTGATAATATTGTCTTTGATTGTATGATACTCAGCGTAGAATTTGTTGACATCGCCGCATTCTCTCACACGACGTTGAATACCTAAAGCGAGTGCGTCAAACTGTGTTTGACCGATTTGCTGTGTTTCAAGTAGCTTCGCTAACAGTTCTGAAAATGTGTTTTGGTGATCTGGATCGGGAAAAAATATACTTAAAGTATTGTTTGGATCTTTTCCTACCATTTTCAAAACATTGCAATCATTTGTCTCCGTTTGCACGAATGTATCGATATTAGCAATGCTTATGAAATAAGTAGTGATTTTGTCGTAAGGTGTTTTAATTAATATCTTTTTGTTTGTTAGATAGAGCGTGGAAGGAAGGATTTTGATTTGATTACCACTTCCTGAGACAAAGTGACACATGTCGTCCTGAAGGATGACGAATTCTTCAGGTGAAAGTCCTTCCATTTATTTTTTTATAAAAAAATTTTTGTCGAATAATCGCGAATTGGGTTCGCGAATCCTAAAAATTTTGTTATTTGTCGACGTTTCATGAACTATAAATTCAATTTATTATTAAAACAGTGGAAAATAATTTTTGCATTATGTGGCAAAAATGAAACTTTACTTGACAAAAAGTATATTTGTTACAATATCCATTCAATTCGAGCGCGATGCATCACTTTAATTGGCAAAAAGCAATACGCTAATATGGAATTAACTGATCATTCACATTTGATCATCATTTATTAATAGTCATTGAAATGAAGTCTCTCAAAATTGGGAAAATTTTTCCTTCTGCGGTGTAGTCCCGCGACCTTCATAACTATTTATCTGATCAATATTTTTTCAATTTGAAAGTACTTTCATGAACTTATTGATAGTTGTCTATCCAGTGGTATAAGTGGCACAGTCTATATATCTATCAAATCATTGATTGCATTTCAAAACGTCCAAAAATATACGATTTCCAGCATAAATGTATGCACTACTATGCAGCGCTGAGGAAAGATGGTGTCTCAGCGCATAATTTTTTTTCATTGCCAAATCTAAAATTCTAAAATTTTACATTATTACAGCTGCACATCCAAATCCCATCAAATTCAATAACTTTCATGTGTATAATCGCCCTCAAATCAATTAATGAATTAGTTGCATTTTTAATTTTAAGCGTATAAGAGGCATTTGAATCAATAATACACATAGAAATATCATATGCTGCATAGTAGTGCATACATTTATGCTGGAAATCGTATATTTTTGGACGTTTTGAAATGCAATCAATGATTTGATAGATATATAGACTGTGCCACTTATACCACTGGATAGACAACTATCAATAAGTTCATGAAAGTACTTTCAGATCGAAAAAATATTGATCAGATAAAAAGTTATGAAGGTCACGGGACTACACCGTAGAAGGAAAAATACTGCCGAAAAATTGTTCAATCCCTAAAATCTAAGGCATCGATGTTAAAGCTTCTATGATGTTAAAAGGGGAAAAATAATATTGTTAATTTCGATGATTTTAGAATTTTCTGTTACGACTATGGTATTGAATTCTTTGAACAAATTCTGAATTATTTCTTTCTTTAATTCACACCATCAATCTATTTATTCAAAACTCAACACTTTAATGTGTTTCATTCTAAAATATAATATATCATTTATTTAACCATGGATCAATGCGATTAGAAGATTTGTGTTTGTTTTATAAAACAATAATTTATGAATGAATATATATATTACAAAGTTTAACAAAAATTAGTCAACAGGAAATGCTTTCGCTTGGAACTTTTCAAGTAAGTCGGCAGGAATGCTTGTGAACTTAAGTTCGTAAAGACGTGTTATGCTCTCCCATGGAGAGTCCTCATGATGGAGCATAAGATCGTATATCATTTCGCTGTTCGAAACGAGAACATCTTCAATCGACGAGAAATCTTTTGGAACAGACCAACGAAGAAGATTGAAGAAAAACATGCAGACTGATGAACGCATCTGAGAATCGAGTTTGCGTTGTTCATCGAGCTTCAAGAATGTAAAGTGCGCAGGCTCCGAAAGAAACTCAACACTGAATGTGATGCACTTGATGTAAAGATCACCTAAAACAGAACGACTGTTGACTTCACTCAACGCCATTGATGCATTGACTTTTAGCTTTGGTGACTTAGATTCAACAATCGCGTTGAGGAGTGCAGAGCAGCATTTATAGCTCAGATATCCGAACTCAGCAACCGTTCGAAGTGCAGATGCGGACTCCCATCGAGATTCGATATCGGGTGAATTGGATAATGTGTTGATGATCAAATCGAGTAAAGCATCGCGCTCGAACTGATCTTCAATGAATGGAAGAAGATATGCGATGCAAGCTGATGAATACGGAGAACTGTTCATTGATGCAATCTTAATAACATCATCCTTCCATCCGATTTCAAACTGTTCTTTATATTTAAGCGCAAAGGCTTTGAGAACCTTTGAAAGAGGACCGAGTTGTGGAGGCTGTGCATTTAACAACTTAATATATGCTTCACATAAGAATGTGCTTGAATATTCCGGAGCACTCGAATCAGCAAGCAAACCAATCGCTTCATACGCACTCTCTGAATCATTCGCTAATACTGTTGAGAGACATGTTCGTTGAAGACCATCGGACAAGTTAAAGAAAATAAAACTGCTCTGTCCAATGCATTCAAGCGCAAGTTTGATTGCTGGATTGTCTCCATTCGCAAATGCAAGAGGAACATAATATGTGATTATTTCATCCCAAATAGGGATTTTGCTGATTTGATTCGTTGCAAGTCTGATTATGACCTGGAATGCTGCTTTAGCATCAACATTTTTGAGTGTGGAACTTAACGTTTCCCATCTTTTAACACATTCAGATGAATATGCATAAGCAATGCGTCGCATCGCCTGCAAAACTATTTTATGGATATCGACATTCTCTGAGTTCATGTTATTTAAGAAAGAGTTGAAAATGAAATCGAATGAATGACAGAATTCTTCATTTTCGATCGATGTCCATAAAAGTCCTTTCAAGACAACAAGAACTTCCTCTGGATTGGAATTTATGTTCGCTGATGACCATTCGACAACTCTCGTCAGATATCCACTCTTTAAGTGTCCTGAGTCGAATGAAACATCTTTGACAAAAATCGCAAATGCGTGAGCTGTCTTTGACCAAGCTGCTGCTTCCATTCGTGGTGTTTTGTTTAAAACCTCGAAGAACTTGTTGAAACAAGCATCAATGATTTCACCAATCTGCGATGCCAATGTAGTGAATGCATGAATCGTGTCAATGTTGTTTGCAATCTTCATGTAGTTGTATGCACCTGTGAACATCTCCGCGAGTAAATCTGCTGTTGTTTTCGCTAATCGGGGATTGACACTGAAAAGGTCAAAAAGAGATGTCTTTCCTGTGAGAAGCAGAGGCCACTGAGCATAAAATGAGTTCGAAGTTGCGCTTGCGAGAGCTTTTAATACCATCAACGCTTCAAATCTTAATGGAACTTGTCCTGGAGAGAAAACAATAGCAGAAACGTTAGATGTAATGGACTGCAAATCAAATGTTCGTGGTGGAGCGTCCAAAACTGTTAATTGTAAAGATCTTAATGCAGATTTTTGAATTTCTGTGTTTTTCGTACTGATTGCTTGTGTCAAAAAGCGAATAGTTCGGATATATATTGTAGTATTAAGTGCTTTTCCGCTAAAAGCCGGAATATTTCCAATTATAGTAATACATCTGCGATAAGACTCTTCAGATATCTTGTATTGTGTTAAGCACAATGCGAGGATCTCTTCGTGGAAGTTTTTAAGTCTTAATGTATTTCCATAAAGAATTGAAGAAATTGCTCTTAACAAAGGTGAAGGATCTGCTTTGAATTTCTTTATTTGCGCAATAAGAATCGACACCATGGTGGTAATTGCTTCATCTGTGAACTGCAAAAATTTTTTATCAACACAAATAGAAGCAATTGCGTCGCAAAATTTAGTCAAAATATCCGGATTCGGAGAGATCACTTCTGCTATAGTTGCAAGCAAGTCTCCAATTTCTGTTGGCGATTTTGAAATAATTGTTTTGTTCTGTAATTGCTGAATGGTGCTGATCGTACGCGATTCGATGTGGTTTGATATCGGTTTGTCGTGGTAATCAATGAATTCGTCAATCAAATCCTCGGCTGTAAGTTTAGACTGTTTATGCATTTTTCTTGTAAAGTGAAAAATTATTTTCGGCCTTTTCATTGTATTAATGGGTACTGGCCTGTATATACTATCGTTTTTCATAGCTAAAATTGGAAAATGTGCAATATTTCGACCACAAATTTGTAAATTTTTGGAAAGAAGATGGTTTATAGGAATTTCTGAACAGCTCATATCATAGGCAGTTACATCTGATGAATCCATTGGATTTTGAGTGAATTTTATAAGAATGATTTGATACCAAATGATTTGATTCCGATTTGATTTTGCAATATTAACAAAATAACATTAGCTTGCTGTGTTTTATATAAATAATGACTTAAATTTATTTTCACACAATATTTCAAGATTATCTGATCAAAGCAAATATATTTATCAAATAGAACAGTTATAGCACTTATATATACAGAGCTATTGCGTTGTTTTGGAATTCAAATCATCATGTTGCATTTTCTCATGTGTAAATTGATAATTTAATTTCACAAATCAAATTGTTATATTTTAAGATATTTACACCCTCTATAGCTTATTTTGTGATTGGATCATATCAACCATATTGCTCTTTTCCTATTAAGAAAATAGGCTTAGATTTTTTTATCAACACATTTTTGATACTTCAGAAGCATTATATGGATCAAAAATATGTTAACATGTTAAGAAGGTTATATTTAGACAAAAATTTCTGATGTTGGAAAGAGGAATTAGTCTGCGAAGTGGTCAATAACGAATTTCTCCATTCTGACAACATCTTCGATTGTTGAGTAAGCACCGAGTGATATTCTGACAGCACCGAGTGGAACACCGTCGACAATATCAATAGCATCATGGCAAGAAGTCTTGTTGCTATAATATGTCTGGACTTGGTCATCGTGAAGTCCTGCAGCTGTGATGCAAGCACCTGGATTGCAGAAGCAGCCAACTCTGATGTTGATGTTCTCCTTAGCAGCTTGCTTCATGACAACGTTGTATCCGATGAAGCCACCTGTGGAGTTGAGGAAGTTGACAGCGAGAATTGCGCCTTGGTTATTCGGGTTGTTCTTCATGTGGTTACCGTAGATCTTGACAACTGGTCTACCTGTTGATTTATGTCTCAGTCTCGATAATCTTGTGTAGAGTT
Organism: Trichomonas tenax; assembly: GCA_023091735.1. Taxonomy (NCBI): domain Eukaryota; phylum Parabasalia; order Trichomonadida; family Trichomonadidae; genus Trichomonas; species Trichomonas tenax. Next base: position 13,799 of record JALKBU010000373.1, read on the forward strand.
CGCGTGTGAGTGCCCATGTGTGCTCATGGATGTTGTCGATGCCGAGTTCGTTGAGTTTCTTGAAGCCCTCCCTGAGAGCGACGATGGAAAGGAATGGGATTGTGCCATCCTCGAATTTAGCGCAGCCACGTGGCTGGAAGAGAGCGTAGTCAGTGCCGCATGTAGCGATGACAACTGTGCCACCAGAGAAATCACGCTTCTCGAGATACTTAAGTGCATCATTACGGACGATGAGAGCACCAAGATTTGGATAACCGAAGATCTTGTAGAAACTCATGACGACGAAATCAGCTGGTGTTTTCTTCAAATTCAAGCGATTTGTTGGAAGATAAGCAGCAGCATCGAGAAGAACGAACCATCTTCCTTTTCTGAATTTGTGGCCAAAATCAGTTGTGCGGAACTTCTGGATCCAGCTTAAGTCGTATTTCTTACCAGCGAAGTTCTCTTCAGCTGGGAAAGCGAATAAATTGTATGGACCATTGTTAGAAACAGAGAGTGGCTTTCCTGGACCCTCGAGATCGCTTAGGTCGACTGTCTGGAAGTTGGCTGAGAAGTGCTTTGCCCATCTGCGAACTCCTAAAACGCTGTTGTGATTATCACGTGTGTAAAGATAAAGCGACTCGTTGGACCATGGGAACGACTCACCGAGTAGCTTCAGTGATGATGTTGCTGAAGCGGTGAAAATAACACTGTATTCATTTGATGGAGCTCCAACAAACTTGAGAATTTCATCTCGGACTTCTTCAACTATCTCTGTTGTGTAAGAAGATGCCGGTGAATCAGAGTGTGGGTTCGCAAATAGATTTGTTTTAAGTGTATTCATTACACTATCGATTTGTGATGTACGATAGAGGCCAGCGCCTGTGTAATCGAGGTAAGTAGATGTGTTGAGGTGAATCATGTCCTGGCGACGAATTTCATTCAACTTTCCATTGTAGCCATATTGTTCTTTCAACGAAGTGACCCATTCGATTTCCTTTGGCACGCGGTTCATCGTGAAATAGCACAAAGCTACTTCAAAGGACAGTGAGGCAATAAGTAAAAGCCAAACTGCTCTCATCTATTTTTTTGAAAAAAAAATTCATTAGTTTATTTGGCCGAACAAGTGAGCAAGGAAATAAGCGACTGAAAATAGAGATCTTTTTGGCTAGTGCTGCGGGATTGCTTGTGATATCGAAATACAAAATATTTAGGACTTCGAAATTATAGTACCTCCAAAATGTCGTCCGAAGTGTCTCAAAAATTGAATACATTTGGTAATATAGTGTAAACTATTGAAAAAGCTCGGACTAGATTTTGAATGGGGAAACATTCAATTTTTTCAATGAAATAATCGTTTGGTATTCAAATACAAAATCAATAAAACCAAAAATATAGGGACTACAATAGACATATATCATTTTCCATTTTATGAAAATTTTAGAAAATTTCGGGTTCCGAACATTTGTAGTCCTTTTCTTTACTATTTGGCGGACATCTGAAGGAGAGCATGCTCAATAATCATATATTTGATTCAGTAAAACTTTTGGCATGTTTTCGCTAACTTTTTATGATTTGATAATTGGAAATCTTGCTTGAAATGATAATTAACAACCGTGAATATGATAGCATATTGATTTAAAGAAGATCACAGGACTAAAATCTTGAAAAATTAAGGAATTCAATATCAAATGGTATTGAAATTTCGGCTTTTTGGGAATTCTACATTATGAGGATAATATGGTTCCATGGTGTAAATGATTTTTGGTGTTAACTATCTCCAATAGTAAGGAGACAATGATGGATCAGATGTTTAACGTGCATTATTCTTAAATGACCTAATTTCTGTTGTTCATGATCTCCAATAATTAGAAAATCAGATTCTCTGCTCAAAATTAGTCAAACATGATATTTTGAAATTTTGTCAAGATGAAACGGCTCCACTTTTTTTCTCGTTGACCTTTTTGAGTTTTGCGATTTTTAACGAGTAACCCCCTTCCTGGACGAATCTGATGAAACATTTACGTGCTTTTTGGGGTGCTGATTCTAGTGGTATAATCTGTTTCATGATCTTAGCAAGGTATTACTTAATCATGAAATGATTACAAACAGAAACCCATTACAAATCATTAATGGGCTTCTGTTATGAATCTCTTTGATGATTATAACAAATACATCTCATTATTATAGCATTCGCTCGCTTATTTTTGCGAGAGTTCGCCTAGAAAAATCAAAAAATAGAAAAGAAAAAATACACTACTCGCAGGTGTCAAACGGGATTCCTTTGACCATACATCGAGCATATCTAAAGTTATGCTTCCTCAAGTTCACACAACATTTGCTCATTGGTAACATTACATATCAAATTTTCGACTTTACATGACAAATACCAGATAATAAGTGTCGGAAATAGTGACTTTAATTATTTTACATGTCAAAATTCGATGAAATCTCATTGAGGCGTGGAGTTCCTCAAGTTAAATAGACAAGCAAATGCTATAAACATACTCAGCACCCCTGAAAAGCACCAATTTCTTATTAAAATAAATGGAAATACTAAATAAGTTAAAGTATTGCTTTTTTAAAAATACAAAAACAGAGTCTCATATTCTTAAAATAATATATAATCACACTGTTTATGAATGTATTAATTATAATTGATTTTGTTAATATATTTATAAATTCTGCGATTTAATATAGGCTACATCTATGTTATTAACATGCAGTTATACCTGCAATAGATAAGATAAGAGAAGAGCTTCCATCATCTTCCAATACAAGATAGTGTTTGTTTAAGCAAAATCATATTGGATTAGCGGCTTGGTCTTTGTTTGCAGAGATATTATTGATACCATTGTAAACAGAACCCCAGAAAGGCACGTAAATGTTTTATCAGATCTGATCTGATCTATAGAGAGGGTCACTCGTTAAAAATCGCAAAACTCAAAAGAGTAAAGTCCAACACGAAACAGTTCCACAAAAGTGACAGGGACGACCCTTCAATTTTCACTTTTTTCCATTCAAAAGCAATGTAAATATTAGAAAAAAATCTGACGTTTTGTGTAAAACTTTCGTGCAACTCCATATTGGAGGCACTTTAGAAGGTTTTTACTCGACAGTGATGCATCAGGGGATGCTGCAAAAGCATTTTGAGTTAGTAATAAGAAATTCGCATTATCTGCGACTTCGCTGCGACTACTGCGAATTTCTAAAAGTGACACTTTACAAGACTGAGTTAGTAGTACAAAGTTAGGGTCCCACATATAGAAAATAAATTTTTGAATTTCTTACAAAATTAACGTTATTATTGATTTTAAAACTGATGACTATATAAAATCTAATCAGTTTTTTAAATAATTTATTTTCTGGATTAGTAAAGGGTCAGTATATTTTTATAAAACATTCCCGAACGTTTACAGAATTATATTAATGAATTTAATGAAGTAATTTATTTTTATCATCTATGACAAAAATCATTTTTGACTAACTAACTAAGAAAAGAAAGCGAAAGAATTTATGAAGTCAGAAATTTCAAAAATAAATTTTAGCATAAACTTATTTAATAAACCCTATACTACACGTAAACAGTCATGAACGGTGGCATGTAATCAGTACCAGAACCAGTGTCAGCAGTGTTTCCGTAAACTGAATGAGTGTGACTTCCTGCATGATCAATGATTAAACCCGTGTTGTATTCTCTGGAATCTGATGAAATATCATAACGTGAAATTGTTTCTTTTCCTCCGTTACCACATCCATAATAACCTCTATTACTTATTAAATGAGTATGATCTCCTGCCGTTGATGTTGTACCTGAAAAGTAGTGATTATGTGTGGATAAGTTATTTACTGAAATCTTTTTCTTCCTCCTGTTTCTCTTGATGAAATAGCGCAATATAAGAAGCGATCAACTATTGGCTCCCATTCACCAAAACTGAATAATTGCCCAGGGTTTTGATTAAATATTGACGTGTAAATCGAACCAATGGGGTAAATCAAATTAAATAATTCATGATTTTTGATACGGAATGTTTCATAAATGTTTAATTGTTTTACCCTGAGTTCATTAAAACTATCATGTGTATGAATTTTGTCTGCTTTAGTATCAATTTTATTTACTGCTTCTGTCAAATCTAATGTTGACGCTTTATCATTTAATTTATTCTTTACGTCAATAATTCTTTGTTCTGTTTGTTCAATTCTCATTGACAATTCATGAGTGTTATAATCTAATTGTTCGTTGTCGGCTTTATCATTCAGCTCATTCATGACATTCGCTAAATTTGATGTTAAGGTATCAGTTATTACTTTATCCGCTTTATTGTTTAATAACTGTTCAACATCAATTTTCGTTGCCATGATTGCAATCTAAGAATAGTTGAAGCCATATACTAGAAATGAGCATGCATTGTTCTGGCAAAAGAGTCTGATGTGCTCCTAGGCACTTAGCATCAAGCCAAACTAGAAATATCCATTCCAAGATTTGCATTGAAAATGTGAAGTATGATTTGTCATTTGATATTGGCTTAAAAGTATCATAAAAGGGTAAACAATAGTATGTTTTGGGAATGGGTAAAATTGTGGGTGTCTGGACAAGCAGTTATACACCCTCAAAATTGAATGGTGTCTGGAGGTTTGGCCAGACACCCACAAAAAAAGTTATGTTACATGATATGCATGCGTATATAAAATTAAACATATTGGCTGAATTAAAATTGCAAAATGAAGATTTTTTCTGACAGAGAAAGACTTTTTCAATAAACATTTTAATTTTTTGACAGACACAACATAATAGACAATCCAACTGCTTTTTTGACATAAGGTTCCTACTTCCAGAACATACTTAATGTTTTGTAAATTTTTCGAAAAAAAAATATTTAGACATATTTCTTTTATTCTCAACATTTATCAATAATTTAACATGAATTATACAATTAAGATTTAGGACTAATTTAAAAATTGATGTAGTATCTATTTTCGGATTTTGAAGACTTTTGTCGCTTAGAAAAATTGATTTCAAATTTTTGATTTTGGAAACTTTCATATTTCGCAATTTATCTTTTGGAAATATTCAAAATTCATGAAAATATGAATATTTGTTTTAAGAATGATTTAAATTGACACTTTTGTATTTTTAATGATGAAATCTGGAACTGAATATTTTGATTTGATGAACGCAATGTTCGAAAATCAGAATTTTTCTGGTTTTAAATTCGACTTCAATATCAATAAATCACCAAAAACAGAGATAAACACAACATTTAATATCAAACATCCTTATATAAACATAAATGAACGTAATTCGCAGATTAAATTTGTTCCAATTCAGAATAGAATATTTAATGCCCAAATAAATCATCAAATATCCAAATTTTCAAAATTAAATGTTTCATATGGCCAGAAAAACTTCATTTCATTCCAAAAATATGACAAAAGTATGACAACATCAGTTAGGTGTCGCTGTGATTTTACTCCTACATTTATTATTCCTTCGATATTTTTAGAAAATAAATCCGAGTATCACAATTTCTCCATTCAGACCCAAACACGTGACTTCGTCCATATGGCATTGATTGATGCTAAAATTACACTTGGATATAAAGGATTAATATTAACATATCAATTATTCAAAGATTTGGTGAACCATGTTGATGGACATTCTGCTATTGCTCATTGCGATATTGGAAAATTCCAAAATCAAGCAGCTTTCGTTTATAATAACTCCAATTCACTTCTCCTCCGAACTAAATATAATTACAATGAAAAAAATTCCGCTGGAGTTTCATTGCATGTCGATAGTGAGTTAAATTCCAAACTTGATGTTGCATGGATTGCAAAAATTAATGATTCATTAATTCACAGCTGTATTGACTCAGATTTCAATGTGTCAACAGTCTACAAACATGAATTGTATCCAAACTGCTATATGACAATGTCTATACACGTAAACCATATTTCTGCCCAATACAATTTTGGTCTTGGAATCCAATGGATAGAATAATTTTCATAGACACATGTAGTATAATCATTTATAAAGTCTTTTGTTCAATAAATATTAATATTATTACATCCAATTTTTATTTTTTAATGAAACACATTGTTGTTTTCTATATAATGTAGATACAATTAATTATTTATATTAGCAAGCAAAAAAATATTAAATAATAAAATACAAAACAATTAAAGATTGAAAATGAAAAAACAAATATATTCTCAATCTAATATAATATAGTAGTTACAGTTGCTGCATTATCATATTTTCGTATTGCGCAAACATTGGATAATGTTTCAATTGGCGTAATAAATCATCTTGTGGAATTTTGAGACCTTTGAAAATATCGATTATGCCAAAGAATATCGGTTGATCTGTTGACTTAATCTCCAATTTGTGGCCGTCCAATGAGCGATGAATCGAGCCGTTAGAGGAATCATGATAACCAATGAGAAGAGAAGGGAATTGTATGTTTATCTGAGGCCTCATAAGCCTCTGATTACGCTCAATGATGTATTTGAAGTAAATAAGCATTTGAATCTTTTCGATCAATTGATTTTGCTTCGAACGAATTTCTTCCTCTTTGGCTGAGCATATAGATTGGCCGTCATCAACCGGCTTTGCAGCAGGTGTATTGTGTGTTAAACGAATGTGTTTGTTTGTTTTTTCTAGTAAATCTGCGGCAATAAGGACATTTATGACGTCATACACACGGCGCCGTATCGTTTTGTCCTTGCTGTCTTCAAGCGTCGACTTATCTAAAGATGAGACGAATATGTCGGCAACTTCTTGATATGTCGTAGTTCCTTTTTTGGTAATAATTTTGTATATAGGCGAGGCCAAGTTGTTCAAGCAGAACGGCTTTGAAGCGCGTGAGATATGGCCTGAAGGAGTTTCCTCTTGGGGAACCTCCATTGATTTTTTTTTCTTGTGATTATTTATTTTTTGTTTTTTGCTCAAGATTTATATTTCATAGATGAACATTTTCACTTTTTGCAATGTAACATTGGTGAGATGAAATGGTATAACATATCTGTCACGTAAGCAATCAAATTGACGCAAATCACTTTACACGGCATATTATATTCTTCTTTTGCTCTCATCCCAAAAATGCAAATGAGAATCCTAACGATCTTATTGTTTTGTTAACCAACTGCTTTTATACGCAATCATTATAACATAACATTCACAAAACACATTTTTTTTTTAAATTGTGAAATAATTTCATTATTAACACAGTACATGACAAAATTATAAAAGCATTTTCATTCCATTCGTGTTGATGTACATTTCTACAATTCACAGATTATATCTAATGAAATAATGGTAATCTTTTTATAATTCTCAGAGATTATCATTATATTTTATAAAATAGCTAATATGCTGAATAAATGAGAATCACTTAGATGTTCTGTTATATTTTTAGAGCGCAATAGGAAAAAAAATCATGTTTAGAATGTTATTTCCTCGCCATCAAGAGGAACTAAAGCATACTTTTCAAGCTTGTTAGCCTGAACGTATTCCTTAACTTCGCTTCTTGTTTGCGTTGCATGTGGAATAGAATGAAGGTGAAAAGCAACAAAAAGAACTTCTGGGAATTCTTGATGAAGCAACCTGATGTCTTCTTTACCAATCATTATTTGTCCTTGTGGAACTGTTGCAGCACTTGGGTTTCCAACAACAACGTCTGGTTTGTATTTTCTGATTGGCTCCCTGACGCAATCTGTATAAAGGGAATCTCCAATGAAATACATCTTCTTTGGTGATTCAAGAATGAATCCAGAAGCATTGCGATTCATTTGAACCATTTTATAGAACTCTTCTGGGCCATGATCGCAACCTGTTCAGATGATTTTGATATCGCCATACATTGTTCCATTTTCAGTCATCACAGTGACATCTTTGAATCCCATTTCTTCCAATGTTTGCTTATCTCCTTCATCCTGTCCAAATATTTTCATTGATTTATCAATGAAATTTGCAGAGTATGCAGAGAAGTGGTCCAAATGCAAGTGAGTGAGAATCAATGCATCTACTTTTGCAATTTCACTTGGAGGAAATGGAAGAGCCATGAGAGGGAATCTGCGAAGTGGCTGAATAAATGGATCCAAAGCTTCTTTTTCTTCCAACCATGGATCAACAAGGATTCTCTTGCCACAGAATGTGATGATTGAAGTGTTGTTGCGAATTTGCAGGCACTTCATCCAAAAAATGATTCATGAGATTTGATTTTTTTTGATGCTGATTTAATATTTATTGAAAATGAATGCTATTTGATACAATCAAGCAATCAGCAAGATAAAAGTGATGTTGCAAACAATGTCCATATAGTATATTGATAGATTGTCATTTATATTTCATATTTTTTTTAAAATATATGAAAATGCGTGTGTTATTCCTATTACTTGGGTACCAGCATCACAGCATCTATGGAAGACAATATTTGAAGTAAATTCATTGAAATTTACACAAAATACAAACAAAATAAAAGAAAGTAATGTATATAAAAATTATAGAGAATCCTTATCAAGACCCTTCTGGAGAAGCTCAATATGTAATCCTTTCATGACTTCCTGGTGCTGGAAGATAGATTCTTCGATCTTTTCATCAACTTTCTTTGTAGCTTCTTCCGCATCGCGTATGAGAATACGGAGATAGTCAGTTTGCCTTTTAGGTTGTCCTCCGGCCAATTTTGTTTCAATTTCTTTCTGATCTTTCAAGTTTTCAACTTTGAGACGAAGTTTCTCGTTGGCTTTCCTGAATTTATTGAGTTTCTCCTTTAGTTCGTTGATTATAATGATTTGCTGATTAAATATCTCAGGACCATCGGTTCTTTGTAATTCGTCCCATTCTGCTTTATGCATGTTGATTTCCATTTGCTTTTCGAGCTGTAAATCTTTGAGTCTTTCTTTCTCTTCGAATATCAGTCGAATACTTTCCTTTAATTCATAAATTTGTGCTGCTTTGTCTGACATAAGAAGTTCGTTGATCTCTGCTCTCTGTTGTATAAGTTGTTGTTCAATTGCTCTATATTCGAATTCGTTATGTGTTAAAAAGCGTGGATTTTCTGTGATTGTTCTTTCTTTCAATTTGTTTTGCATTTCCAACCTCGAAATACGTGTTTTCAACTTCGCAGCTTCTTCCAAAAGTCGATGTTTTTCCGCAATTAATCTGTTAACATCTTGTTGGGTGATTTCTTTCTTTGTTTCAGACAAAGAAACGGAATCTAAAGACGGTTCTTCCGAGGGAATGGACACAGTACTCACTAGAACTGAGCGAGTAAGTCCAATTCTACTCATTTATATTTTTTTGACACACTACATGTCAAAAATATATAAATCAATATGTTACAAACAAATATACATTTACATGTCAAATATTCTTTTGATGTACGAAATTATGTAAATATAACAATAAAAGCATCTCAAGTTTTAATATATGAAAATATAAAACAGTGTATACTTATTGCCCCATATTTTATTTGACTTTGATTTAATTCTATAATATCTTCACATTCATGATGAAAGTGTGTGAAAAAACAATGATAATGAGTTAAGTTACATACATAGTTTAAAATTAATAATTATAACTCTGATTCAGCTTCGAGAGGAACGTCCTTAGCAACAACAAGCTTTTCCATTTCTGGTTTTTCACCAACTTTATTTGGATCTTCTTTATCGTGCATGAAGTTGTCGGCGTTATTGTCATAATCATCTTCATCGCCGAAAATGGAAGTGCTTACTCCTTGTTGAGCAGCAGCGTTGCCATTGAAGTACATTCTGAGACCGACAATAAGCATCATGATAACAATAGCATAAGCGATGATCATGATTGTTGATTTATCCAATCCATGATCGACTTCTTCGACGAAGGTATGACGACTGAGTGGCGTGTTATGTTCATGGGCTGCCCCAAGAAAGTTTGGAATATAATCCTGGCGAACTTCTTCTGTTTCTGCTTGAAGAGATAATGATGTGAGATTTTCAAGCTCTATTTCCTTCTTTTGGCCTTCTCCGCAGTTATCTGTTGTGGATTCGCCATTATCATCCTTCACAATTTCATCTTTCAAAACGCCTCCGAAAAATGAATTCGAAATGACGATATCACCATAATCTCCAACGAAAATTGATGGATTTTTATTAGCGAGATCTGAGAAGTATGTGTTATTCACTGTGCTGTTTGCGTATTTAGTCACAACTAAAGATGTGGCCATTGATGCTCTGTTCGAAATGTATATTATATTTGAAATATGGGCGTTAGAAAGCTCAACAAATGTTGTAGCATTTGCTTGCGCTGTGTTATTAACGAAAATATTGTTGTCGATAACCGAATTTAAACATCTCGTCAGCATTAAAGCGGAAACTTGGCCCTTGCAGACGTTGAAAGTAAAGTTGGAGTTCGTGATAGAAGATTCGAAAACGTGGAATAATGAAATACCCGCACAATAATTAGTTGCATTATTTTCAGCAATAAGACATTTATCGACAGTAAATTTAGCAGAACTAGAAACTCTGATTGCAGCGCCAATCTGTGTTACCTGATTTTGCCTGAAAATACAATCAGAAACACTAACCATCAAACCTCGAATGAGAACTGCGCCTCCTTCGACTGAATTGAAGAAGAAATTCTGCTGAATGCATCTGATGAACTGACAATTCGTTATAGAAGAGATGGAAGAATTAATTTTTTGCTTTTGGCTAAAAGTTGTTCCATTTAATTGTGTGCTATCTAAAACTATCGCTGAATTAAGGATATCTGAGAACTTGGAATTCGATATTTGATATAATGAAGCCATCCTACTCGTTAAAATCGGACTGAACGATTTCGAAAATGTGGATTTCTCTATTTTAAAGAATGAAATCTCCCTCTTTAAGGGAATTGAGATAAGAGGCGATCTGCTTTGCATCGTAGAAAGAACTGCTGAGCGGATCGTGATATTCATTTATTTTTTTTTTTGGCAAAACCAGTTTTTTTCGAAATCCTATACTATTTCTAAATTTGTGTTTGTTTGCTTCTATAGGTCTATATTCGCGGCAATTTGTTCAGAAATTCTTAAAATCAATAATTTCGTCATGTAAAATATTTTACACGGCAAATGACTTTTTGCTCAAACCACTGAATGAATTTAGTTGTTTTATTTTTATATGCCAAACTTCTCATAACATGTTATACACATACAACAAACCTATCTCATTAATTTCCTTTTTGATGCATAAAACTTTAATTCTTGACAAAAGTAACATATTTTGAAAAGTTTACAAAAAAGAACTTTTCTAAAATGGTTCACTTTTGTATCAAGAATTTGAAATATTCGACAAAAGTAATGCCCTTTCATTAAATAAAACTGTCAAAATCTTAATTTTTTTTTTCATTAATTATCCCAATATAGAATGACAATTAGGTAACTGAACTTATACCAATAAAGCATTAAACTTGTAATATCTTTGTGCAAAATATAAAAATATTATAATAATCACAAATTTCATAAACATTTAGTTTGATATAGTTTTTGGCCACTTTACATGTCAGTTATAAAAATAAATTTTATATTGAAGATGGAAAAGAAGGCTTCTAAAGATAAAATCACAGAATTATTTGAAGAACTGGCCTCAGAGGAGAAAGTAAATAAGTTCCTCTCTGATAATTCAATGAATAAAGAACCAGCAAAAAGATTTCTTGCATATTTCATTAAAATGGGCGTAATTTCGAAAGATACCAAGAAAGGTGTCGATAATCTCAAGAATTTGATACCAGAATACTCCAAATTCATTAAAGAATTATATGAAGATAATAGAATTTCGCCATTAGAGAAACTTCCGAAAGCAGATACCGCTACGGTTAAGGCAGATATCAAGAGAAGCTACTTCTTATTCGTAAATTACTGCAAACATTACCAAGTCAAAGAATATGAAGCAGAACATGAGAAAGGAAAGGAAATTCCATACCGTGTTCTCGTTGCACTCACACAATTTGACGACAAATTGTCTTATACACAAGGATATGACAGATATCTGTTTATTTCTTACGTTCTTGCTCTCAAATTCACAGAATATGTTGAATTACCAGCTAAAGATGCCGAGGCACTCGCTTATCATCTAACAAGAAAGCTTCTTGTGTTTGCTGATTTTTATCACGTTCTCGAAAATCCAGCAACATACGATGGATTTTCATGTCTCGATGAAAAGCTGGAGAAATACTGCACAAACACATTCAATCTTCTCAAAAAGAGCGGATTTTCAGCATTTAATTATGCAATGCGTTGGAGATTGCTTTTCTTCTCAGATGAACATGAAATCGATGGTGCATTGCTTATTTGGGATCATTTCTTCATGAACCAGGATAAAATTGATGAGTGCTTCGCTTGCGTTGGAGCATCACACGTCAGACAAGTTAAAGTCAATGATGATTTCACTGCTGTTGAGAAAATCCAAAAGTTCAAGAACTGGAACGAAAAGAAGATTGTTACTGAGGCTTCACTAATGGAGCAAGGAAAGAATATCGATACAGGATTCGGAGCAAAGAGTTTCTTCATCTCTTTGTCTCTCATCGTCCTTGTCACAGCAACATTTTACGTTTACAAGAATCGCTTCAACTTCGCTATCAAACAATAGATATTTGTTTCACTATAAAGGCACTAAATATTTTTAATATTATTGTAATTCTCTAATTTCTAAATCCTAATATAATTTATGCAATATGATATGTTCTATGAAGAATATTAAACTATCAAGTAACATACTAGCAGAATTCAAATTTGAAAAATAATATATGAAGATTTAATAAAAACATAATAAAAGAAAAGAACTGAGTGAAGCGTAAATATATAAGCAAGAATTTGGGTCAATAATAAGTTGATAATAATTTTGAAGCAAAAAAATAAACTAGTAAATGCGATTTTTCCATGCATATTGGATTCACGTAGAGAAGTTTTGATAATGCATTTATTATGTTTAAAGGTTTTGAGTGTCCGCATCATAAAGGAGAACAATTCGAATTGGGAATTTGAAAAAAATATTTGGCTAAATTGTTTAAAGGTTTTGAGTGTCTGCATCCTGTTCAAATTGTGAGATGTATTTCCTGTACTGGTGTTGCATTTCTGGGTTTGGAGGTAAATTAAAGTCGTCTTGCCAGTCAACTTCATCATTCTCTATGACAGTCATGTTCTCTATGACATCAGTATTGAGAGGTACGAACTCATCGTCGTGAATTATAGAGAAAGTATTGATTGCGTTCGACATTATTATAAAGTGAACTTCCTCGAAAAATTGTCATTGTAAAATGACAAAATCAGAAATCCGCCATTGTAAATTATAAGGTTCTTGTAAAATATCATAAAACTATAAAAGTGACAATGGAAAACGAAATATGTCATGTAAATATAACAATGTCATAAGATTTATGTAAAGTGACAAAAATGGAATAAAAGTGCTATTTTTTGAGAGCTTCGGCAGAATTTATGTCAAAAATTTTTAAAAAACGATTAAAATCTATCAAAAGGTACCAGCAATGAAATTTTGGTTTTTCAACCACGAGACTCAGGAAATAACAACATCACCTGAACTTGTTCCGCTTCTGAAACTTGGCGATCACGAAGTAATTTCGGTCGTCGGCGGAGGTGGAAAGACCCATACTGTTTTTGAAATTTCGAATGAGTTAGTAAAACTCAATAAGAAAGTGATCCTTTGCACAACTACAGCTATGATGTACCCCAACCATCCTGTTTATGAGGGAAATGACATAGAAGAAATCAAGAAAATGTTAAACGGAATGTTAGTCATTGTTGGATCAATAATAGCACCAAGAAAGATGGGTCCACCAGATCCAGCTGTTTTTGATGCTCTAGATTCAATTTGTGACTACTTAGTGATCGAAGCGGATGGATCAAGGCAACTTCCACTCAAATTCCCGCAAAGTCACGAACCAGTGCTTCATCCTCGTAGCACTTTTGTTATTGGCGTCGCTGGAATGGACTGCTTTGGAAGAAGGTTAGTCGAAGTGTGCCATAGACAGCCAACAGCGATGGAAGTACTTCATAAAACAGAAGAGGATCTCATTGATGACAAAGACATCGCATTCACGCTTGAAAGTGAGAATGGCCAGATGAAGAACGTTAAATGCCGCTTCATTCCTATACTGAACAAGATAGATTCCGATGAGCGTTTAGACAATGCCACAAAAGTCGCAAAAAGACTCAAAATCAATAATTGTATTTTTTCATCTTACAATTGAATTGTCTACACGATTAGTAAATAATAGAATGTTATAGAATAAAGTTTTGCATAAATAAATAGAACATAAACTGTATGTATTTAGTTGTTAGAGTCGATTAATTTCAAGAAGTCTTCTTTGTTAACATCGAGGTTCTTGAATTCGTGGCACGGCTGTGAGAATGAGTCCCTGTTTGACAAACCAGTGCGAAGAGCAACTGGAATTGCGCCTGCATTTTGACTTGCTGTAATATCGCTTGGTGTGTCACCAACGTGAATATGTGTCTTAAATGTGCAGTGATGGAACTCTTCAGCTGCTTTCTTTGATGCTTTAACAGCTTCAGTTCTATTTTCAACGACACCAAAGCCTCCAAGTTTGTTCTTGAAATACTTTGCGATACCAGAAAGCTCAAGTTTGTGCCAAGCGATGCGTGGAAGGTTTCCTGATGCAATTCCAATCTCAACATTTGGCATTTCGCCTAATATCTTGAGCATGTTCTCTATACCTGGTAAAACTTCAGATACTTGTGTTGATGTGTTGCAATAATAATCTTCAGCCAATCTCATAACTTTTTCCATCTCTTCGGCTGTTGGCTGCTTTCCCAACTTAACGGCCATTGCCTCAATGATCTTTTTATCCATCCAACCATCGACAGGATGACCGAGGAAAGGAATCGGCATATCGCAAGGTCCGAAAACTTCAGTTACAGCCTTCTGGAAGGCGCCGTGGTGGTCCTTGAGGGCGTTATAGCCGAGTACCAATGTTCCATCGATGTCAAATGAGATGAATGTCGTTGGTTTTGTCATTTGTGATTTTTAAAAATTTTTGCCGATCATTTAGGTCTGAAAATATAATCGGCTTTTTGAAAAAATGATGGTTCTTCAATATTCGAAATATAAGCATTGTGCACAATGTGCAATATATTCATCTTATTTTCAACGAAAAATGGCTTATTTCTCGAAAAGTTATTAATCAATGTTTTATTTTTATTCGTTTTTTTTCAATTACATATTATATAGATAGTAAATATCAATTATTATTTTTTTGGTCAGATCAAATTTTCATGGAGATGTTTGAGTTTCAATAACTTCTTACAGATAAATTTTTTATATATTATTCTTTAATAACAACATGAACATATACTAATACTATATTATTTTCAAATTATTTCTATGGAACTCCTTTTACGTCTCAAGATAATGGAACTTTATTCTCTTTGACGAATGAAATTTTTAAAGATTGCTAAAACCTTTTATCACAGGTTCCATTCAAACGTGTTGGATGATTGCTGCCTATTGGCATGGATAAAGACCAAAATTATATTTTATAATTTGGTCCAGTTCCTTATTTTGCAACGAACAACCTTTATCTTTCATACTAAACTTTAAGATCAGTTGTACAACATAGGGTAATACATATTAAGCTTCAGTTTTATATCTTATAATAAGTTGATGAAATAAATGTGATCAACTGTATTGCAAAATGTAACCAATAAAACTCTATATTTTGAGCTTATTTTATAAGTGTGGAGGCATAACAACACCAAAATTACAAGAATATTGAATTGGATCCAATAAATATACATTATTTTTACAAACCATTCTCAAATTTAAACAAGTATGCTTTTGATAATATCTGAACCTTTCAGAAAAATGAAAAGAAAAATTCATCATTAATAAGTCATTGTAATATTCTTATATATATCATTAATTCTATTCTTATATAGAATTAATGTCATGTCAATGCATTATATATCATCAATTCTATTCTTATAAAGTCAATGTATCAAACAGAATGCAGTAAAAATAGATAGAGCAGAGTTACGTAAATAGATAATATAAGTTTAAACAATTATAAAAAATAAATATTACATTCTCAAATTAAAAGAAGCCTTGAAAACTTCTGATTCCGCAATTACTCCTGGAGCAGTGCTATTTAGCATAACTTTCGCCTCATCATATGTCTGTCCAAATAATCGACTTTTCTCGTTAACCATTGAGCTCTGGAATATAGAAATTGCACCTCCTGCATGAACAACACCTCTCACATCACGTCCATAGCTTTCATGAATTGAATTTATGAATTCGATTGCAGAAGCAGCAGCTGATGGTTCAAAGACGCAAAAGAGTTTCCTGAACCTTGTATCAACAACTTTTCCTATTGTCTCTAATTTCTTCAAAGCATTTAGATGTGGGGGCCTCGATTTAATCTCTAATATCATTAAAATTGTCTGTGGGAAATTCGCTGGTTTTCTTATATCATTTACATCTTTAACTGTTTCTTGAAGCTTCTGGAATGTTCTTTGCTTGGTATTCGATGCGTGGTGATGATCATCGTCCTTTATAAGTAAATTGCACCTTTTCTAGAGAAGGTCATCGCAATTTCTTTCTCACCATCAATTGCACATGAACAAGTTTCATGTGGTTTCTTTTGATCGAAAAAAGCGTTGACCATGTCTGGATAGTCTACGGAATGAATGGGAAATACTTTTTGATATCGCCTTTGATTTCTATGACATTTTCCAAAGGATCGAAGTAGACAATCGCAAAATGCTCAAGAGTCGAATATGTTGTATTGCAATCTTCAGCGAAGTTAGCTACATCATCAATTGGGGATCTTTCACCAATCATAATCTTGGCAAGAACAATGTTACTTTTTCTCGCGGATAAAGGAATGAATTTCATGATGCATTCGATTGATATGTTAAGTTTGAACTATCTGGGCATATAAAAGATGGAAATGCAGAAAATTATAGATGAAGCAATCAAAATCGTGTAAAAAACAGCTTGATTTGTGACTTTGTTTTGATTTGTATAGAAAGGAGCTTCAGTATAACAATTAATACAAGTATTATTAAGGATGAAGAACAAACACGATTGAGGAGTGTGCAAGGCCATATAATTAAGCTTTCGTTAAAGTACCTTTTTTATAGATATTCAGAATTGAGTGATATTCCGGAATGTTTTTTCTATTGAGGAATTTTTCATTATTCTAGATGAAGGAATCAAGATGCGTACTCCGCCCAAAGTGCTCACAGGCACGCCAGCCTTTAAGCACAAAGTCAATCCATTACGGCCATCACACATTCGATATCAGCTATTTGAAGTTCGAAACTCCATGTAAAATTGAAATCCCAATTCTTGCTCCAGAGATCCTTACAAATTTCCATTTGTAACTCTAACAAGATCTAATCCAGCCTCTGTTGCCTGATGTGAAATTTGGGGAACTTTGTCACTCTTTATTCACTTGGCAAACATATGAAAATCGGTTCTTGAGCCAAGTAAAAAAACAAACAATAAAACAAAAAATTAATTTTTCTCGATACAATATGAGTTAATGCTGAATAACCTAACATATAGCTATTTTATAGTTTAATAAAATAAATTTTATTATGAATTACAATATGCAATTCAGAAACACTACCATTATATGATCTAGATCTAGATTGCATGGTATTGTGTAGAGTGTAAACGGTTAATAAATCAATGCATTTTGTTCAAAGATAAAAGTTTACACCTTGGACATCGTTTTCAACAGCAACAGTTTGTGTATTAGCCTGATGCTCAAGTGGCAACAAACCATGATCGTTTATAACGACTTTTTCTGCAAATGCATAATGAGAATTAAGTTTTTCGCCGGAAGCAAGTTTGTCTATGATTTCCTGAATCAACTGTCTATTGCCTGTCATTGAACAATCAACGCGGTGAATATCTTCTGGATGATTTGTTGATCCACCGACTATTCCTCGTTTGTGGCACGCTCTCAGGAATGTCTGCCTGAACATCACTCCCTGAACGATGCCGTAAACAGTGATAAAAACTGTGACATTTCCAGCTTCCTCCTCCTCCTCTGACATGGAAAAACGGAAATTGGGGTCTGACACTTCAGCCCCCTGCATTATTGCTTTAGAAATCGAATCCAAAAGATGTATGAAGGGTTGGGTTTCAAGCGACAATCTTCAAAAACTAATATATATTCTACCAATATATCATAACTATAACAATACATTCATAGATTTTGATAGTTCATCGAAAATGATGATATTCAAATGTTTTGTTCTTTCTTATTGCATGTGAAGAACAAAACAGTATTGCATATTCTTCTTTGGGATAGAGGCTAAAATTATGACAATACATTGATAAATCTCAATTATTAATGCAGTGTAATTTCATAGTGAGAATATATTACAGAATCAAAAAATTCTCAATATATATCATAGCTAGACAACAACACATATATAGAAATGTTAAAGTCATGCGTATGCAGCATTATTACAAGTCAAAAAGAAGTTTGAGTTTTTTGTTTTCGACATTAGTTTTTTTTATCATGAAGGAAAGTATACTTTTTTTTTGCAATTCATCAATCTATTATATTTCTCTACATTATTCAAAAATTTGATCCTCAGGGATATGGAGCTCCTGTTGTTAGAGTTTGGCACAATTATAATGCAAAGTTTAATAAATCATAATATTAAGGTCGAATTGTCACTTTTCAAGTTACACCCCTCAATTGTAAGAAAAAAAATAACGGTCAGGCGTTTTTTAGAATTTGATGGCGAATATTCCTCAACTTTCACCATTTTCGAACGAATTCGGCCTGGTTCAGTACATCATGCAGAATCAGCTGAAGTCGCCGAAGTTCAAAATATCAGAGATGTACGACATCGGAGAAACAAAGCAAATCAATGATTTCAACGCTTTCGTCGAAAAACTTCCTGTAACAAATATCGTCGATGTTTTTATCAACGTTAAAGATCTCCAACAGCCTCTTGCCGATATTATTCATCGCGGAATTAAAATTAGAGGCAAAGAGGGCTTGAAATTCCGTGTAGGATCAATAGAGCTCGATGAAACACAGAAATCTTTCCAATATATCCACTGCCTCGTTGCTTTAGGCAATGTTATCAATTATCAGCGCGAAGACGCATCAACTATCGACGAAACATTTGCCGCCGGACCAGTTCCAGAGGAGTACATTGGCACAAATCATTCAATTCGTGTTTCTGCTGAAGGTGATTTTATCATTTATAATCAATCGCAAATAAAGAGTGTTCACCTTGTCAGATTCCTTGGTGGCGAAAACGCATCGAACGACAAGAAGGAGGTCCACATTTGCACAAACTGTGGACAACTAAACGCAACTCTTTGGTGTGAACAAGATCAAGTTAAACTTTGCGTGAAATGCGATGCTGCTTTGCACAATGGAAACAAGCTCTTAATGAACCATCGTCGTCGCCCAATCTCTGAGGCCTCCGCAGATACCATTCCATGCCCACATCACCCGAACTCGATGCTGCAGTATTACTGCGAGAAGTGCCATATGCCGGTCTGCATGGAGTGCAAGATCAGCGGCAATCACTCGAAGGGTGAATTCCAGAACCACGTACTCACACCACTGCAGAAAGCATACACAACAGGAGTCAATTCACTCAAGAAACAGCCACCGGCTTTAGCAAATCGCCTCAACAAGTTGAAATCAGATCTCGATTCAGCGAACGAGCGCCTTAACACACTCAATGAGAACACACGCGTTGTCGAAGCAGAAATCAACAGACTTGCTCAGGAAGCAATTAATCAGCTTCGTGCACTTGCAGGAAGAAAAGCAACAACAATCAAATCAATTCGCGCAGAACTCAGACGTAAGATCAATGAAATCGAGCAATACGAGTCTAACTTAGAATTACACAAGAATGGAAGTGATCCAGTTACATTTCTTAATGCCTTGACACACAGGAACGAATTAATCGACGAAATGAAGTCATTGAACGATGTTCCGAAATTACCACGCACAACAGATCAATTCGCTGTCTACGGAAAGTTAGAAGTCTCAAAGCTCGATGTCGATGACGAGAGTGACAGTGCTGTTTCAGAAACAGACGCTGGAATGGAACCAGAACCAGACAACTCTGCAACAATGTCACGCGAAGTCACAGAGCAGACAAAGGAGGACGAAGAAACAGAGGATATGAGATACCTCAAACCACAGGAGAAGAAGGCACACTTCACAAAACTCGAGAAGATTGCTGCAAGGAAGGAGCAGAAGTATGCTCAGAGAGGAATGAAGCTCAACTTCCAGCCATTCTTCGAGTCAAAGCTTGTTACCGATGCTGCAATCCAGAGAAGACTTTACATGTGCCTTCCATTCAAGGAGATGCCAGAAACACATCTCATGTTTGCAACATACAGAGATGGACGTTCTATCCCGAAGTTGCACAAGATGATCGACAACAAGGGTATTACAGTAATTATTGCTTCAGCGAATGGTTTAGTTTTTGGTGGTTTCGCAGCAACAAAGTGGAACTCAGAAGGAAGACCATTCGCTAGTGGAACATCAACATTCTTGTTCTCATTGACGATGGACGCTTTTATTCCTAACCACGGACAAGCAGAGGAACAAGTTTGCATGGTTGGCGACAGAGATTCACTCACATTCGGTAACGAGGACTTGAAGTTTGCAGGAAACTTCAATAAGTGCCATTCAGAACTCGAGAACTCCTACACAATCGGTGTTATGTATGGAAGTGATACTGCTCGTACATTCCTTGCTGGAGCAGCAGACTTCGCTGTTGATGATCTTGAAGTTTGGAGCTTCTTTGCACCAGAGTAAGAATTAATTTTGTTATAATAAAATCAGTTTTCTAAATATGAAAAAAATATTCCAACTTATGTTTATTCAAGTTGAAAAAAAGGAGTTATTTAAGTAGAGAGTAATGGGACTGATGCAATCTTAGCAGCCTTGCGTTTCCCGAAGTAGCAAATAATTGCTGTCACGAGGATGGCAATCATAATTGCAATGCCTGAACTGATGAGAGCGAATTTAACGTTGGCACTGGATTGGCTTGATGGATCATTGGATGGTGCTGGTGTTGGCTTGTTGAGCTTGACGAGGTAAAGTGTTCCATCATCAACTTCTGTTGCAACATTATTAAGATAGAACTTATTCATGCTGTAGAATGTTATCTTCTTGATTGCAGCGTTTCCAGTAACGAGCGGGAGCTTTTGGATATCAGCGTACGCATGTGGTGCAACATCACCAGCTAAGATTGTTGATGTGAGGCTGAGATTTCCAATTGTTGTACCCTTTGCATTAAGAAGTGGCATCATTCCTGGTTGGTAGTGGAAATGGACTTCATTGATGTTATTGTTTTCTGCAGCGAGAACACAGCCTTCGGAAACATGCAAAACACCGATAGCGAGGTTATTTGGAATCTCCTCAACAACGTGGTAATCAACAATATACTTGTCGATGCTAATCTTTCCTGTGAACGTGACATCACTTCCAGCATAGATATGGAGTGTTCCAATCTTTGCAGAATCACCATCTGCGATTAACTGAGCGTTGTAGCCAGTTGGGATCTCGAATAGTGAGAATTCCTTGAATTTGAGCTTCAAGTCTGCTTTACGTTCTGAGTTTGTGATTGGTGGAAGGTAAATGTTTGCATCACTTGTTGTGGCTGTCAAATCAAGTGTTGTGAAACCTGTTGGGAACAAATGTGGTGCTGAGATTGTGATAACACCACTTCCTGAGACAGATATAGAAGCATCAGATTCAATTCTGCTGCCTGATTCAGCAATGAAGCCTTCGATATGATAGCACTTCTTGTGGCCTTGTCCATTAAGTGATAAAGTGTTATTAGAGACTGTCAAGTTTCCACTAAATTTGATTGTGACTAACTTCGGATTGTTGCTTTTCGATGGCAATGCTGACTTGTATGGAAGAACCCATCTTGAGTGTGGACCAATGACTTCAAGGTCAGCAATTGTCTGCGAGATTGTGCAATCGAACAATTCCATTAAAACAATAGATGTCTCAGTAAGAGAACCGGAATAATCAAAGCTGACGCCTGTTGAATAGATTCCTGTCAAGTGGCTGACAGAGTTATCGGAGAGTGTTGCAACTTTGTCATGGCCGAGGATGTTCAATGTGACATTCTTAGAAATGTCTAATGTAAGATCTCCGAGCCATGTCATAATTCTGATGTGAATTTCATCGGCGTCTGGGTTAATGCTGTCAGAAAGTTTAGCAAGTTTCTCATCTGTGTCGATGACAATTGAGTCAGAAGGACACTTAGCAATTGCTGTTGAGATGCAGAAATCTTTCTGCTCAGCTGGTTCAACAATGACAGAGATCTGACCTGCCTGGCATGTGTATGAAACCTTATGGTCTTTGTAGATGAATGGGAACTCTCCAACTTTGCTGTTGTGGAAAACATATGAATTCGCACAGTTGATGTCCTGATCTGAAACAACAACGTTGTGCTGGCCATCCTCTAAGTTATCCAAATCGAGATAGAAGACAACTTCTGGGTTTGTAATTTTCTGGACATGAACTTGAGAATGAACAGTACCTGAAGCAGCGATGTGCTCAAGTTGCTCGAATTTAACTTTGTTATTCTTGAGTTCCAATAAATGGATAGAAACATTACCTGTGAATTCGATGTCTGCACCACGTGTTGTCAATGTGTTTGCTGTGAGAGATGTTGCTGAAACTTCAACTTTTGATGTGAATGGAGAACCAATTATTTTATCAACAGCAACTAATTTTCCACCGATAGTTGTAACTGGAGAGATGTGGATCTGCGACATGTTGAAGTTTCCGACAGCATTGTAGCTGAATGAAACATCACTCTTCGGGAATGTGTTGATGATGCTGAAATAGTTCTTTGATGAGTTTGAGACCAAAGAAAAGCCATCTGTTGCATCAATGTATGGACCATTGTTGTAGTGATCGATTGGAAGAGGAACGCTGAATGCAAGATTTGATTTGCCAACGAATGTTGCCTGATTAATTATTGGATTATTTCCTCCAACGAGATTGACGATCGAAACACTCTTTGTTGTGCAGTAGAATTTGAATGTAGTGCTAATCTTAGAGTCTTCGAAATAAAACTGAGCACTTTGGCCTGATTTGTGATCAATTGTGATTAAATTATTGTTGAATGTTATTGAGCCATCGCGGATGTTTTCAAATGTAAAGGAGCCGGATCCCATACGATCATAGTTGATTTTTTGTGATGGCAATGTCGAACAATCTAAATAAACGCTGTATGTGGAAACTTTTGTGCTTAATTTCTCTAACGAGACCGAGTCTGTGTAAAGAGTGTTAGCGAAAAGCTTGTAATTGATTGTTTCGGGGTTGGCATTTTTGAGATTAAGTGATTTTACACTCATTTCTGAATTTCGGAGGGAGTAAGTGATTCCTTCGAGAATGAGAGGAACTGTGAATGTCTTTGTTAAGTCCAATTCAACCTTTGCGTTAACATCTGAATAAAGACGAACATAATCGTAATCATCTGGCGAAATTGATGTAGTGTTGAGATACATGTGATCTTTGGCATCATATGCATCATCTACATAGTAAATATCAACAGAAGTTGCATAATATGGAATATATTGTGCCCATTTAGAATAATTGGAGGTTGACAGAGCAATAGAATTCTTCGGGCACTTTCCGAAGTTCTGTGTGAAAAAGCACATAACATTTGACGCAGTTTTCGCTGTTAAAAATTTGTTCATTTTAGATTTTGTCACTTTTGATCACCTATTTTACATGTCAAAATTTTATTTAAAGATGTTCTAATTTCTCGAAAAATATTTTTCTAATATATAGTTTTTACTTTATGTTTAATACATACAACATATAGAGAACCTTAATTCCCTTAAATTATACTCCATTAATGGGGTATAAAAATTGAATGTCGAATTTATTAAAATAATTGGTTTATAACGGAAGAAAATAGTTGAAATGTTGAATACAGTTCTATATTCAGGTAGTGAATAAAATTGCTGTGATTTGAGAAACAAAACTTATAACAACTTTTTAAAAAGGAATATGAGATTATTATTTTGAGAAACACACTTATTCTTCTTCTTGGACTGAATAGTTCTTTCCTGGAACAATATCTAAGTAGTCCTTTCTTCCGATTGTGATCATTGGGCCGCGGACTTCTGGAAGCATGTTGAATCCTGCATTCATTGTGTCGGACTTTGGCTCCTTGAGACGATGTCCAATCTGTGATGATCTTCCCGCCATCAACTTGTCGTAGTCTGGAACATAATCAGCTGGACCTGGTGTAGCAGCAGCTTCTGAACCTGCTCTCTGGCGGCTGCGCATTGAGTATTTTTTACCTTTGCCGATTGTTGTTCCGAGATCATAAGCGCCTGGGCCTGGAGTCATTGCGCTCGTCTCGTGCTTCGAGGTATCTCTGCGATTACCGAATGAATATTTCCGAGATCCAGATCCAAATGTTGGCGGAACATAGTCTGGTCCTGGTGTTGCTTCTGGCTTGTGAAGTGGTGTTCGTGCGTGGAAACTTGACTTGCGACCTTCATTTCCAAACTTAGATGGAATTGCGTTGATTGGAACATCGAGTGTCTTCGTCTTCTGCTCAATCCTGTCGTGGATGATGCACTTCCTTGCGCCTTTTCCGATTTGTGACTGATACTCATATGCTGCTGGACCTGGGCTGGAATCAACTTTTTCTTCTGGTCTTCTCGAGTGGAATGATGATGTTCTCTTGCTGAGAGACGATGGAACGACGTACTCTCCTGGTCCTGGTGTTGGGTTCTTGTCGATACCTCTTGATTGGAGATAACTTCCAATAGTGTTCTTGCGCACGTTAGGCATCGTTGCGTCGTAGTTTGGTGTATAAGCGGATGGACCCGGACTAGCTGATTCTGGGCCGTCCCTTGGGAACTGTCTCGCCTTCATCGTATATTTTTGACCGTTTGCACCAATTGATGATGGAATAGAGTAAGCACCTGGTCCTGGGCCGTCTTTGTTTGGTCCATCCTGCTTTAGCTCCTTCCTCATGTGGAATGAACTCGCTTGTGAGCCCTTTCCGAAGGCTGGTGGCATATAATCTGGACCAGGTGACTGATCCTTCTTCGTATCCTGTGGACGGCCGTGAAAAGAGAACTTCGGGCCTTCACCTACTGTAGATTTGAGTGCCTGGTACTGTGGTCCTGGAGTTTCATCAGCGCGATCTTTCGGACGGCCTTTAATTGTCCATTTGATTGCATCAGAGCCGAACTGGCGCTCAGTGACGTACTGGTCCGGGCCTGGGTGCTTTCCCTTCCCGTGCGTAATGTGGATAACAGTCTCTGTGCTCGTCATTTTTTTGAATTAACGTGCAAAAGATTTTTTTCGAAAACAAAAATCTGACTTTTTGACATCGTAAGATTAGGAATTTTTGACGATGTAAATTTTATATGACATTTTGACAATTTACAATTCAATTTATAATTTTTGACCCTTTGACTAGTAAAATATTTTTTGACAATTTTTTTCAAAGAATTTAATTTTACATGGCAAAAAGGAAAAAAATTGATCAGCTTTTCAGCTTCACGAAAGTTAGTCAATTTATAGTAACATTCTTTCTATTTCGGTAGGGACACTATATATGATGTCTAGTATCTACCCTATGAATAGGGGATAAATTGAACAGGAATTTGCTTGCATCAGTTTCATGAACAATTCTAATTTACTAGATCTAGTATTAGATCCAATACTTCTTCACATTGGGTGCATATCTCTTAAGAAATCAGAAAATTTCTTAAACATGTAAAATTAAAATATGCCATTGTAAAATACTTACATGTCATTTATCTAAATTCATTTGTCACCTTTTGAATTCACTTTTTATGATTGAAGATAAAACTTTAGACAAAAGTCTTCGTCTTTTATTGGAAGAAACGACAGACACTGTGAAATCTATAACCATGCAATGCTCTAAATTGTTCGGAAAGCATAAAAATACTCTCATCGAAAATATTTTTGTTATATTGAAAGAGAATTTCGACGAGACACCATCAAAATGCATAAATTACTTCAAAATTCTAGAGGAAATATCGCAGCGCGAAGATTTTGAGATATCTAATGCAAATAAAGTCGCAAAATCAACATTTGATTTATTTTTATCTTATGATCAAAAGAAATCAGAACTTGTAAAGCCGGCAATCAATATACTTACAATATACGCTAAGAATTATCCCGAAATTATTTATCCAATGTTTAATAATTTATTTGCTGCTGATGTCAAAGTTAATTACTTCTTTTTGAGCTTCTTATTGAAGTGTTTATCTCTTCGCGATCAAGTTGCTTGCAATTACATATCAGGAATTCTCGATTTACTTCATGTTATGTTGAAAAAGAAAGAATCTGAGGAATATTTGGAACTTTTCTTAGATATTTTCTTGGCAAGTTTTCAAGTAATCAATACGAAATCGATTCCTGAGGCTTTTAGCGGCATTTACAATCAAATTTTTGACACTTGCATCACAGATAACGAACACGTTCGTGTTAAGGCTTTCAAATTCCTTTCTGTTGCTGTTGCTACAATTTCGCCATTGGAAGCTTCGAAGAAAATCATTCAAACTGCTCCATTAATTCAAAAATTCTTATCAAAACCAGAAACAAGCTCTCAAATTACAACAGTTGCTGCTGCTCTCTTTTCAAGAGCCGATGGAAACATCTCTGGATTACAAGATGCCATTCAATCACTTATTGATCCATTATTGAATTATGTCAAACAAAATTATAACAATTTTGTAAATCAAACTGATTTCAAAGTATTAAGAGGCATTCCAGAAGCAGTTCGTGCACTCTCCAGCATCAGAGATCACACAGGAAGCAGATTAGTCGAAAGATGTATCGCATCTCTTCACGAAGAGAGTTCTTTGTATGTTCTTTCAAATATTCCACTCACCAGTGAGGAAAGACACAAAATTTCACACAGAATGCCCGGACTTTTATCACAAAACACAACACCAAATCAAAGAGATTTGATTTTAAGTCTTTTCGCCGAAATTTGCACTTCCGTCACTGATATAGGACCGATAGCACCACAAATAGTGAGAATCGCTGCAGCATCAAAAAATTACTTGCAAGAATTCGAAAGAAAATTACTCACAAATCTAACGCCAGATCACTTGTTTAGAGGATTATTTGATGCAGCTTTAGATCCACATTACGTTGCTTCTTCGAAACTCTGTTTTGCTATTCTCAAATCTACAGCTCGTGACAACTGTATGAGTGTATTGATGCGTGAACAAATCCTTGCGAGATCATTTGTTTATTTAACTTCACAATATTTCTCACCACATTCTAAAAGCGATATATTATACGCTGTTGGTACAACACTCAATGAAGCTGAAATGGTAGCTGCTTCAAATGTTGTTCTTGAAAAGAATTGCCATTCGTGTGCTTACAGAGCTGTCACAAGAATATTCAAAGAATTTACTAATACGCCAACATTTCTTGATGAAGTTTTTAACTTTTACAAGCAATTAACTAACGATTCTCATCCAGATGTTCCAGGAAGACCACTTCTTTCTCCTTCTGCACTTTCTGCATTTAGAGCAGCTTTATTCACAGTTTGCACAACTGCGAATAATAAAGACAAATTATCATCTCTCGTCAAGAATGTTGACATTAAAAATATTGAAGAAGCTGCTCAGTTCGCTGACGATCTCGTTCTCTTAGAGCGCCAGAATCCAACTCTCGCAAGCACATTGATGTCCAAGAAGATAAATAAGAAGACTGAAGAATCTATCGGAAAAAGAGTTTTATTGCTTGAATATGGTTCGAAGCAAATCCCTCCTCAATACACAGAGTATTTATTTGAAGCTGATATTCCTCCAGCAACCTCAGCAGCTGCACAGCGCAGGATTCTCAAACAAATCTGCACAGAACCTGATCCACATGTAGCAATGATTTCTCGCCTTCTTACATCAAATCAAACTGCTGTTTGCAGATGCGCGATTCGATCACTTCAATCATTAGTTAAGAAATACAATGTAGAACCTGATAAAGATATCCTAAAGAAGGCACTCAATGTTCTTGCATCTAGTGAAAGCCATCTTGAATTAGTCAAAGACTTGATTGCTTTTACAAAGGCAGATCTCAACTTAGAAAATCTTTGTTCATCAATTTTTGAAGGATACAATTTCGCTCATTCTATTATTCCTGATTTCATTAAGAATCTCGAGCATCCTGACAATCTTCGTACACCATATATCGCTGCATCTATTGCACTGTTGCTTCAAGATGATTCCACTAAAGAAATAGCGACACAAGCTGAACAAAGAATATTCATGTGCAACAGAGTTTTCGACAACTTCATTATGTACTACATGCCATCGAGCGAGTTCCAGCAGGCCTCAATTTTCTTGGAAACATTCTTCAGTGTTTTGAACACGAACTCTCCATGGCCTAATATTGCTGTTAAGTGCCTTTCAATCATTTTTGCTGATGAAAGACTTTTGACTGCACATTTGAATAATGCCAATAATTATTTCTATAATGCAATCTCTCAAGCAAAAAGCATTGACAGCTATGTCTCTATCGCGAAGACATTATTCGAAAAAGATAAAATTCAATTTGTTACATCAATGCTCGACAGAGAAAAACCGGCACCTCAAACAATAATCACACTATTGTGCAATTTGCAAGCATTAATAGTTTGCGTTGATTCGGGACTTAGGAAGGCGGTTTCTGATGATAATTACATGCATGCTTCAATCTTGAGATTGATTTCTTCGACATCAAAGATCCCACAAGAGCAGAAATTACAAACATTAGTTTTTGTGATTTTCGTTGCTTCTCAAAGTCGATTCTTCTATGATCAAATTCTCTCTGCTGTCAAGAGAATGACTGAGTATTTCCCTTCACTTGAATCAACACATTTCGCTCTCGATGCTTACAAACATGGCGGCGATGTCATTGATGTTGTCGATAGCCTCTTCCAGTGTTGCACCGAAGAGCTTTCAATTTTCCACATAATTCCATTCACTAAATTTGCTCGTCAATGTGCAGTTCTTGGTTATGGACGTATAATGACTATGAGCACAAGACCTCTTCTCTTTGAATTGCTCGCACTTAAGGATTGCGCAAAGACCCAAATCCTCAAAGTTGCTCCACTTCTTAAAAGACTTGGACCTGAGCGTTATGGTGAAGCGCCTCTTAACGAACTTGTTGATTTGATAATTAATGAGATTAAGTCTAAGACAGCTTCACCAGAAGAGAAGAAAGTTGCATTTATTTGCCTTGAGTCAATATTCAGCTGGCTTCCATTGAACGTCGTTTCATCAAAAATCACCCTAATAATTGAATCAATCATTGATGCAATGCGTTATTCAACTGTTATCGTTGAACTTTTCTCGTTGATTGTTTCATTATGTGACAACCTCAATATCGTTTCTAGTGTATCATTCACTAAGCATTTACCAATTCTGACTGTTCTCACTCTCTGCCACTGTATTAAAGATAAAAACTTCATCAGTGAAAAAGTGAATACATTCGAGCGTTTGAGCCAATCCGCAGGAATTCACTCATGCGGCAAAGTGACTAAAGATGATGTCTTATGTATCATCAAGACATTCTGCCGTGATTGTGGACCACAATTCATCACTGAAGCTGTCAGCATTGTCAGTGATGATCAAAGCATTGTACGCAGGGAAGCATCGTTCATTGTTTGCGCATCAATTAACATCGGAAAGGCTCCACAATCAGCTCACCACGCCATAACTAACATATTAGTATCACCTCTTCCAGATGATATAAGAATTGGCGTTCTTCAGGCACTTAAGTTATTCCCACCACAGTTATAATTTATTTAGTGATAATTATATATTTATTTCCACTATTAAAGTCTATTTATCAAATGCTTTATTTGTTACTAACTGAATACAAAAATCTGAACAATAAATATTATCGAAAAGCACTGAATATTCAAAATGTTGAAATTAAGATTTTGTTCTTTAAATGTAAATGCAAATTTAACATAGTATAAAATATTCAAAATTTAAATTAAATGTTATTGATATGGTATGTTTTAGTAAATAATGAAGAACAAAATGAAGATGATATTCAAAAAGAGAAAAATGGATATGGAGGGAATCGAACCCCCGGCCTGGGCTATGCGAAAGCTCCACTCTACCACTGAGCCACATACCCATATATTAACTTTTTATATTTACTCTTTGCAATGTTACTTATATATTATACAACACAAAAAATCACATCTAAGTATTCAGTCACGTTTAAATTTATACTCATTAATTAAATGATTTCTTTGAGTGAGATTAATGTATTGAATTTAGTCATTCATTAATTTATAAGGTCATCTTAGACTACAAAGCTCTATTTGTCTAATGCTTTTCAACATATGAAATTATAGTAGTATATGTTGGGGGTTATTTGCCAAAATTTGCAAACACGTTGATATCATCAATTTTGATATATTGACCCCATTTTTGAAGGATTTAACGTTTAATTTCCGACAGTCTGAACGATTCAATATTACAAGGCTGCAAGTTGAAATTAGGTTATTAATTTTTTATTATAGAA
>JALKBU010000374.1:0-44289 GCA_023091735.1 Trichomonas tenax
GTATGATTGCAGGATATCAGATCTAATTCTATTTATCGATAAGCTTTTGATGCATATCTCATAGTCTGGATTGTGCACAATATACATATTATTAGTAGAGTTTTCGGCTTGAGTCTATAAGTCATCGATATAAAAACTTTTCTAAAGCGATTCTTTTTTTATACACTTAAAAATTATGCTGCAAAATATTTTGATTTTGAACATTAAAAATATTTAAAATATCAAAGAATCAATATTGCCCTTATTCATTTTATGAGTAACCAAAAATAGAAATCATAGTGAAATGAGTTTATTTTAATGAACCGAGATCTGAAAAAAATAATCTCAAAAATCGCTTAACAAGAATATTATATTTAAATAGTATATCAACATGATAAAATGAAAATCAATTAGAATTTGTGTAGTTCAACTTTCATCAAAATTATGAAATTTAATTTACCGACCAACCAATGGTTTTCGTCGATTTATGATGATTCTTTATTGAATGCGATTGCGGATATCCAAAATAAATATACGATTAAATAATAAAACAAAAAACACATTTTTATCAAAAATTATCTATCTATTATTAATCTAGCTGACAAATATATGGTAGAATTGAAATAAAAACTAATGGTTGCGGTAAGGTATTTCTCAGTTGTTTTCAATATCAGCTGAAAATCAAAATGGAGTTTAGATATAATGATTTTGCAATTGAAACTTTGATTCCCAAAGTTATTTTAGTTGTCAGGATGTTTGATTGTTCGAATTTCGATAATAATTTTGATATTTTGTTATTTATAGAGATAAAATATGATATAGATATTATATTTCGCGTCAAAAATGTGATTCGAATTTTTTATTGATAATAGAATTATTAGATTACTTATCATCTAAATTTTGACTCTTTGAAGGTTTTCTTTTGAAAATTTCTCTCATTTTGAATGCCAGTGTCAGAAAATACCTTATCTACATTTTCAATTCAAAACCGAAAATTTAATACATATATGTTAGATGATACTATTTCATTCAAAAAATTTTGAAAACAATTTTTTGACATTTTATAAGTTATCTATTTCATTTATAGATAAATAATTGAACATTTTTGAAAAATGATGTCAGAAAACACGCTATAATATAATTTCAATCAAAACAACGATGCCCATCATCTACATCTATTATACATTATAGATACAACAAATTTTTCAAGATTAATTTTTTGATAAATAAAATATTATCTATATGTTAAACTATATTTAAATATGAAAGAAAAGATAATTAAAGTCAAAAGGCCGATTTTTGTAAATAATATTATATAATCAGAACAAGAATTAGAATAAATCTAACATAATTTTAATTTGATAGCTAAAACCGATTTTTGTAAACAAAAAATGTCGGAAATGCAAGAAGTCGAAGGAATGGTCGGATACCTCAAAATTAAAAACTACACTGACGGTTTGTGGTACAAGAGGTATTGCGTCCTGACTTCGCACACTTTCACCATCTACAAAGACGACACTTTCGCTGAAATGGAGAAAGTTATCAAAATTGATTCGAATTCTAATGTCGAAGAGGTCCCTTCGAACAGATCTCCGAGATTCTCAGTAAGAAATCCCGACAGCATTCTTTTCTTTTCTTGTGATTCAAAAGAAACTTTATCAAAATGGATAACAGCGATTCAGACGTCGAAAATCACAATTCCGCTGCTGACAATGAACGACTTCGACATTATATCGGTCATTGGAAAAGGATTTTACGGCAAAGTGATGCTCGTTCAGCATAAAAACAGCGGAGAATTATACGCTTTGAAAACGATCCAGAAAAGGCGCTTAATAGAGACACACAAGGCCCACACAGTGATCGCCGAAAGAAATTCGTTAATGAAAGCTTCACATCCATTTATTGTAAGATTGTGCTTTGCTTTTCAAACTCCGCAGAAATTCTACCTCGGACTCGAATACGCGTCCGGCGGAGAGCTGTTCTATCACATGGACAAAGTCGGAGCGCTTTCTGTTAACGAAGTCAGATTAATTTCAGCAGAAATCGCTTTAGCGTTGTCATATCTTCACTCTCTCGGCATCGTTTACAGAGACTTGAAGCCAGAAAACGTTATGTTCGACAGCGGAGGCCACGTGAAGCTCACAGACTTCGGATTATCAAAAGATATCGTTGAAACGAATTCAACGAATACTCTCTGCGGCACAACGGAATACCTGAGTCCGGAAGTCGTTCTTCGCAACCAATATGATTACGGAGTCGATTGGTGGGCTTTGGGAATTTTGATGTACGAAATGTTAACGGAGAGGACACCTTTTGACAATCCAAATCGCTCGAAGATGCTCTCAGACATCGTCCACGCGCAGCCAGAATATCCAGATTATCTTCCTGAGGATGCTATCGAAGTAATGAACGCTTTGTTGTCGAAAGATCCAAGAAATAGGCCCTCCATCGAACAGATAAAGAAATTCAGGTTCTACAAAGACCTCGATTGGGACAAAGTTTACAACAAAGAATATACACCGGAATATATTCCGCTTCACACGGATCCTTTGAAGCCAGTTAACTTCGATTCGGAATTTACTGATGCTAAACCGGTTGATTCGCCTGTTCCGCTGATGCTCCCTGATTTCCCGGGATTTTCGTACAACGCGTTCGGAATGGAGCCGGGAACTGAAGGAAGCAGCCCAATTTTGATGAATTAGTATAATATTATTCTGATATATTGTTTCTATGTTTATTTATGATTTAATAAAACCTATTTGAAGTAAAGACATTCCATAAGCCACAGCTGTATATATCTTCTTACAATTTTTTTCCAATTTTTTTTTTCCAAAATATATTTTCGACTTATCTCTTTTCCTTTTAAAATTATATATTTCACAACTAAAGTATTATGAATTTCATATGGATAAGCTTTGAAATATGATACAATATTTTATCGAAAAATATTTTTTGATTTATTGTCACTTCCATTATAAAATTGATAACTACTCATCCAATATAAAATTGCCATTATATTTATAAGTCATAAAACATAATTATATTTTTTGTTGGAAATAAAAATCAATTTCAGCTTTTGAAACCAATTAAATACATTGTCATGCGTATATAAGCTTCATAATATTGTAAATGATTAATAGCTAGCTATTAATTAATAATTTTTATATAAGAAGTAAAAACATTGTAACTATGTAATGCTATGTCACTGAAATTTATATTCATTGTTAAAAATTTCAATTTTAAAATATATTATTTATTTCAAAATTTAACAAAAACAAAATCATAAATATATTACTTTGACCAATTATAATATAAATCCATAAAAATTAATCACTTATCTTCAAGATATTGTTATTGAATAAAATATATAACAAAATAATATAAAAACATATAGTTCTGAAACAATAAAAGCTAAATATAGATTCTTGTTAAAATATCAAATTTCATATTTAATAATAACAAAATTTGAAACCAAAGGACATTGCTAACATATATACATAGCCATAGATAGTATAATTTTTAAATAAAAATAATATATATATATTATCGTTCAATATTAAGATTTTCAAATGAATAATCTTCAAAATCCAAAAATTTTAAGATAATTATAATCTATTTCACATAAAACACTCATAAATGCAATAAAATACAAAAGAGAAAAGTGAAATTTGAACGATATCTTTTTTCAGTAAAAAATGCAGTCTTCAATTATTTTCTCAGATAATGAGCGACACTTTTGAGGAAGTTTCTGTGACGACGAAAACCTCAAAATTGAGCGGCATTTACAATATCGACTTCGAAGTCCCTTTTTTGATATTTTATAAAAATCAACCGCGAAATAATGTCTTTGTAATACTTTTAATGTCATTTCAGACGGAAACTAGTGACAGCAAAACCAAAAATATCGTTATATCTTCAAAAGATAAAAATTTAAATGATAAATTCTCGTTTCGCTTTCGAACTCAGGACGATTACAAGAGATTTGAGCATAGAATGCTCATGCAAATGAAATCTCTCGTGGATATCGTTCTGAAAACGAATCCTTACGATTTAAATTGTTCTGGACAATTTATGGCGCTTATTCCGGGAAATTCTACACCAGAAAAGTGTTACACTATTGTGTAGAAATCGAATCAGTGGAAATTTCAGCTCTATACTTTTTCTGGAAATCAAAATGAATCAATTGTCATGAAAATCAGTCCTGACATCATAATAATGCCTGAATTGGAGATAACAAAACTTGTAAATCAGTCTGTTTTCTGTCAATCTTTCTTAGTTCGCGATAAATTAGATAAACTTTCGAAAACAATTCATGTTAAGTGTGGATCGATGCACGAGATGTTGGACTACGTCTTTCAGTTTTACACATTCATTGTTTTAGCGGAATCTCGTTGTTTGGAGAAAAATAAAAAAGAAATTCCACAACAAAAGAAAACAGAACCAAAAACACAACAAAAAGAAGAAACTCCGCCTCCAAAAACACCAACAGAAGAGCCAAAAATCGAAATTCAGCAAAAAATTGAAAAAATTGAAATTCAAAATCCAAAACAAGAAAATAAAGAAGAAATAAATAAGAAACAGTTCAAGAACCTCCCAAATAAGAAAACAATGAAGAAAAACCAAAAGAAACAGAAATTATCAAAAATGAAATCGAAATTAAACAAAATGAAATTCCAAAACAAACTTCAACGTTCGAATATGAATCAGATGATGATTCCGAAGAAGTCACTGTTTTACAAAAAAGAAGAAATTATTTAAAAATCTTCTGAAGAAGAATATTATTCAGACACTGAAAAAAAAAAAATATAAAAACGAAAACAGAATAAAAAACAATAGAAACTAAAGAAGAAGAGAAAATTAAAACAGAAATCATCGAAGAACCTTTAATCATCAAAACAACAGAAAATAAAACAGAAGAAGAACCAATTATCAAAATAGAACAAAATGAAGAAGAAACGAAACCAGAAATCGAAAACAAATCAGAAATTAATTCTAAAATCGAAAATAAATCTGAAATTGAACAAAATCAAGAAAATCTTCAAAATGAACAAAAAATCGAAATTCAAGAAGAAATAAATCAAAATACAGAAGAAAATGTTCAAAAAGAAGGAAAAAAAAAAGAAATCAAATCTGAAATTGAACAAAATAAAGAAGAAAATGTTCAAAAGGAAGAAGCAATCGAAGAAGAACCGATATCAGAAGAAATTTCAGCGGAAGAAGAAACGATTCTTCCTCCTGATTATTATACAATCGAAAAGAATGAAACATTTTTTTTTTAAATTCACAGACAACCAATCACCGTTTTCTTCTTCATATATTACGTACAAAGACGACAATATTCCAACAGTAGAAACGTTTTCGTTCGATATAACGAAGCCAGCGGTGTCAATTCCAACAATTTCACTCGAAAAAGACCCAATTTCGCAGATTTTTTCTTTCGCTGTCAATTCTTTAAACACGAAAATGCTTTTGCCGATTTTGAGGGCAATAAGAAGGAACGGCGCTTGGCAGAAAGAGAACTACAGCTTCTGCTCATATATATGCAGTGGCTTCGTTTTGGAGGATTTATTGAAATATTTGGAGCTGTTATTGATGTATCACACTTTTGTTTTATCGCATTTCACGAAAGATTTGGAAAAATACAAAAGAGACGCTTTTTGCTATAGCTATAATAAATTCAGAGAATTGCCGAGAATGACCAAAAACAACGAAAAGTTCATTTCTACGGTCATCGAAGTGAGCTTTGATGGAATTAAAACGAAAGAAATCGATTTCATCAAAAATGTTGCGAAAAAGCATAAATTAACAGATTTTGAAGTCTCCATCAGCAAATTGCGAAAAATTCCAAAGAAATATCAGGTGAGGGCCGTTATCGGTGATGGAATCAAAACGAAGCAGTTAACGAATTGGTTTTGCGTTTTCGTTCATTCTGCTGAAGAAAAAGATTTTTATCCGGATTCGACGCTGTTGGACAAAGTTAGAGAGGATTTTGCGATCAAAGCGATTTACATGTCTTTGAAATAAATGTGTTATTGTTTTTTATTTTATCATCACTCAAAATTTTCAGCATTTCATCTTCATTCACTTTTATCTTATCACAGAATCAATTTTTAGGCATTAGAAATTTGTTATTTTGGTGCAATTTAAAATAATTCATGATAATTTCCAATTTCTACATTTCGTCTTTCAATTATTTTTATTTGTCACAGAATTAATTTTTGTGTTAATAATTTTGACGAAATTCAAAATAATAATGAAATTTCAAATTTTCAAAATTGTCATTTGTTAATTATTGAAATTGATTCTTCACATCAATGCCAATAATTTTATTGATTGTTTATTGTTTTTTGCCTTTAATTTATATTCAAAAAATATATTATCGAAATTTGAACGTAATCATAAGAGCTAATTTCTTATTTAGGAGGAAAACAATTGAATTTTGATGTGAATGTTATTTTGAATAATATATTTCATGAAAATTTTGAAATATCGAATTATTGACATTTAACTACAACATTTTTAGTCACAAAATGAATGCAATGAATTATTGATGGTTTATGAGTTTCTACGATTTTTATATTTTTCAAAATTTCAAATTGATCATCGAAATGAATTTACCATTTATAGATATAATATATTCAATACAAGAAATAATCGTTACTACTTTTCAGGTCTTAATTATGAATATTTAAAAGAGAATTTAATAATTTAATCGAAAAAGATGATCAATTGATACATATAACAGAAAAATGCTATAGAATAATTGTTACTGGTTTTTCTGGCTCAAAACGCAGAAAAATAAAATCAATATAATATTTCCATCACAAAAATCCAAAGTTCCTATGTAAAAGTTGATAACAATTTTGTTCTCTGTCTGAATCCAAAGAGATTTAAACTCAGTTATAAGATTTCCAATTCAATGTGAAATAATCGTCGGGGCCAAATTTTATTTTTTCGTAAAATGTCCGAGATTTCAAGTTTTGATGCTGAAAGTTCGAATAAAGGCAGCGAACATGCTTCTGAAGCTTCCAGCCACGAGCAATCGAATCCAGAGTATGAATATGAAAATAATCATGTTTTCGTGAATTCAGACTCTCTCGATGTCGTTTGTCAGCTGGTAATTGACATGATGCTAAAGAGGGGTGGAACATCCACAGAATCAACGCTGGTGTATTTTATTGAAAAAAATGATAATTTGCTTGAAAATCACGAAACGCCGATCAGGTCGCAGTTTAGAGTTGCAATGAGGACAGCGAAGAACGGCAACAGCCTGTTTTCGAGGAATAAATCAAGGAGCTATGTTTGGCATTTGAACAAAATATTTCGATTCTCACAGCCTTCGATAAAAGCGATTTACCCACGTCCGAAGATGTCTGTTGATGCTGACTTCAACACCAACTACAGCAACTCATCGGAGGATCAGAATTCGCTGAGTGAATCGGAATTCAACCAAAAACAAAATGAAGGACCGACATTTCAATCAATTCTCGTTGATTTCATCAAAAACTCGGAACTCGGCGTTTCCATGCAGGACGTCACAAAGTACATGAAGGAGCACAGCTCGATGCCTGGTTTGTTCACAAATTTGCCCATAGAAAGAAGATGCAAAGCAATTTTAAGATATCGAAAGGAAATTTTTTATGATCAAAAAAACGGACTTTGGTTCTGTTCTAACACGAAAGAAACATTCGACAGTCTCAGAAAAGAGGCGATGAATAAGGATATGCCGAAGCATTTGACAGATTTCGATATTTCCAATTTCACAATTTCAGAATTATATGATACACTCATTCAGAAGGGAATTCTAACATAGTCTGTTGTTTGTTGTATTAAATTTTTGTTCATTTTTGTTTGATTTTTATGTAAAAATTGATATTTTCCAAAATTAACATAGTATTTATATAATATACAATAATAACATTCTATATTTAAAGGGATTTTCGATTTTGAAGACTGTCAATGCAAAGTTTGTAAAAGTGATATTAAAGGTTAATTTTATGGAATTTCAAATTTCGTTTCTGTTAAAAATCACTTTAACAGCAGCACCACGTTGAGCATCTGATTAATGATTGATGGGAATTTTCGAATGAATCGAGATCTTTTTTTTTTATAAATTTTATATTTTCAATTGTAGATTGCAAATGATGTAACAATTTGATTTTCGTTGTGAATGTTAACTGATTAATGATTTACACGAGTTTAAATAAAATGTTTTTTTTTTCATATAATTTTAAATATTAAATTGTAAAGAACTGTAATGACTGGAATATATTATAACGTTGATTTTCAATTGATTTTTGATATTCTTAAATCTTGATTCCGAAATTTAAAATATGAAATTGGTAAAACATTGAACATTGATGGGCATGTCCATTCCTGTTGGATTTTAGTATTGTTTCTGCTGTAGAATGAATTTTGGATCTTAATATGATATGAAATTTGAAACTCTTATTTCTAGCCTTAATTGTGCAATGATTTTCATTGATATTTCGACTGTATTATGTTTGTTGACTGTCTATTGATGATGTTGAATTTTTTGAAATCGAATTTAATATTTTTTGAGATTTTTCGTTTTCTTCATCCGAAAGATATTTATTTAAATGTTTCTTCGATTTGTCTCTTTTGATTTGGAACATATTCGTTCTCGTTCTTTTAACCTCAAAAATTGACGATTTTTCAACTTTTGATTTTTTCCTTTCTCTGTTTTTGATTCATTCATCATTTCTTTATTTTCTTTGATTTCTTTTTTTTATCAATTGTTGTTGATGCAATCTCTGTTTCATTTATGATTTCATGCGTTTCATTGATATCTATTAGCAATTCCTCGTTTTCTTTTTCACTTATGATTTCTTGTGTTGCATTAATCTTTTTATCAGTTTGGGATTCATTTATTTCTTGATTTGTTTCATTGATCTCAATTTTTGTTTTAGTTTCATTTGTGACCGTTTGTGATTCATTTGTTTCTATATCAATATCTTCTTTTATTTCGGAATTTGTTTCTTCATTAATCTCATTTTCTGTTTCATTTATCATTATATCTGTTTGAGTTATATTGATTTCTAAATCTGTTTCATTTGTAAATGTTTGTGATTCATTGACATCAATATTTGTTTGTGATTCATCAATATTTGTTTCTGTTTCATTATCTTCTTCTTCTATATTTGTTTCAGTTTCTATTTCTTCGGTTTTCTCTGTTTTCGGAGAAAACTTAACGACTCCCGAAGAATTCTGTGTCACTTTGTACTGTTTTTGGAACTCAATGTGGCGATTTTCGAATGTCCAATCAATCGAAATCTCGTTTGGCGCTGCGTAAGGCTTAAATGGCTTCGTTATGTTTAGAGAATTCAGATCTCTTCTCATTCCCCAATTCGGCCTCGAATATTCTTCCAAATCATTCGAGAAATATCCTTTGCACGTCAGCTCTTTGTCGAAGAACTCGTCCGTGTTGACGGGCCTCGTGTTCATCGATATCTTCACGTGGTCCAAGTGTATGTGCATTCCAATCGCTCTCACGAACGTCGGAAATTTGTACGCAGCGAATTCCAGCAACATCCACGAATCAACATTGAAAACCTGTCCCGTCTCAAGAAATCCGTGCATTTGCTCCCACTGCCTCCTGTGGCATCCCTGGAAGTCCCCGCTGCTCCTCGTGTGGAGCTTTCCCATGTAAGAAATGTAATATTTGAACTCCGCGAAATCAATCATATCGTTGTCGTAGAAGACGTAAAACTTTTGTATCAAATAAAAATCTCTCGGAATCTTCTCAGGGCCGAAATATCGAATGCTTCTGTACAACCCGGGCGCAAATAGGCGTCTTAATGTGTGATCCAAGAACGAATAACAAGGCATAATGTCGCTATTTCCTGAAATAATGTATTCTCCTTTCGCGCTTCTTATTCCGATGTTTTTCAATGCGAACTCAGGGAAAATGTCATTCTCTGCGTCTCCGTTCATCGATGCGACTTCTTCTGATGGTATCTCGATGACTTTCAGGTATTTCTTGAATTTTTTTGGAATGTCAAAAGTGTGCTCGAAATCAGATGAATTCGAATCTTTCTTCGCGTAAACGTAAACGAATTCTATTGGAATATTCGGAATCATATCAAGGAAATACGAAAAATACTTCATTTGCTCGTTCGCGCGCACGATGATTCTCTCAATATCACAGACGACAGTGACCCACGAAGTGTAAATTTCTTTTTGGCGCTTGAAATATTTCTTTTCGTAGTTTTTTATCACCATTTGCACTTTGGCGATTGTTTCCTGTGATGGCTTAATGTTTGACACAGGGATATTGCACTTAGGCTTCAATTTCTTCAAAGCGCTCATTAATTCGCCGTTTTTTATTGTTTTGTAATTTAATGACGAAGGATTTTCTTTTTTGAGGATTTTCTGCATGAATTTCACGACTTCTAACGCAACATCACCAGTAAACGCAACGTCGTCGTCCATATTTATGTTGGAAGAGAAATTATACCAAGGGGATAAAGCGCATTTTTGGATAAAAGTTGCCGGACGATCTCCTAAGATTGTTGTCGCGTAATCCGGTCCATAGAGCTCCGGGATGTGTAGAACGTGGACGTTCGGCTTCTTTTTGAATACAGAAACGTTGTCTGACGTCAATATGATCACAGGAGCGTCCAAAGAGTACAAAACTGCTGATTCATCTGGTAATGGATCAATTGCGATGTGTATTAAGAAATTGAACCTGTTGAGTACATCTGCATACTGCTCTCGGCCCATTTGCATCTGGTAATATGACTTTATCTCTGCAATTTTATATTTCATATGTTCAAGTTGTCCTCTGATAGCAATTCCTAGTGGAGATCGAGAGCATATCACCAGTATTCTAGGAATATGCCCTTCAAAAGGTGAAAATCCTAACTGACACGCGATATAATGCAAATTATTTCTTCTGTTGTAGCAATTCGTGTCGTTGTTGTATTTATGGTCGATGGTATCGAAACATGACTCGTGTAGATAGTCACTGTCCTCTGGCTCGTAAAAATTATAAGTTGGAAAAAAATATCGACCGAAAACGATCGAAAAAAGCGTCAACAACGACATTCCACTGAGAAAGGCGTTGAATAGAAAGGTTTTGAAGAACCGAATCGTTTTATTTTTCAGCGATTTCTTTCTTCGAAAATCACTCAAAACTTTTTGATGAAAAGTGAACTTTGTCATTCGAATTCATCTTTTTTTTCAACGAAGACACATATTTATTTTTGCTTCTTGATCATTCAATGCAAAAATTTCGATAAAATATTTTTTATATTTATGAAATTTGACTTATCTCATTTTTAGATGTTTTCTATATTATAAATCAAATTTCTATTCGATGTATATGGATTTTATCAACTCCTTTTTGTTATATCTTATTTTTCGAATATTGAATATTGAGGAGAAGATAAACTATACCGAAAATTTTTGGTATAGTTTGTAGTTTTGGGGAAGGAAGAGGCTTAGAGGAATTTTGAAACAGTCATTATCATAGACAGTTTCTTCTGATGAATCTATTGAGTTTTGAGTGAATTTTATAAATAATATCGGATATCAAAATATGAGATTCTGACTTGATTTTGCAATATTAAGGAAATAGCTTTAACTTATTGTCTGTTACATGATTAAGGGTTTAAATTCTTCCAAACGCAATTTTTCAAGATTATCTGATCTCTGCATAATGGTTCATGTCGTTATTCTTCGATTGAATCAGTATTGTCAGATACTATTGGATGTGTTTAATATGTAAGTAATGTGTTTAATTCCATATGTAGAAGAAAGATGTGAATTTCAAAGCATTATTTTGACAAATCAAGATTTGAAGAGGGATATCAAACTGTTGAATAGATATATTATTATTTTATAGTGTATATAATAGATAGAAAGAATTCAACAAAAATATAATGCGGCATTGTCGAGATACACTCTAAATTAATATCTCAAAAGTGACTGAATACCGATGTGTTATTTGGAGTGCATCACATCAAGAAGATCATAAGCAGCATATAAGTTATTATACTCATATACTATAGTAATGGTATATAATTTTGCATCAAGTTATATATTGTTGTTGCCTTTGTATAAATATTTGCGCTAATGTACATTCACCCGATGCTAGAATTATTGTGATTGCTTAATCCATGAAATTGTGTGTATTTGAGAAGTCTACATGCTATTCAAAGATACCTTATTACATTCACACAGTTTTTGATGGTTTATTATAATATTTTATGAAAAATATGTAATATCTTATATTCAGAAGAGTGATTTGGGATTGTTTGAGATGAATCACTAAATTATAGCGTGTGTAGAGCATTTATTTATCATAAATAGCTAATTATAACATATGATTAGATTCATCAAAAAAATATCACATGCTATGTCAGATTAAAAGTAATGCTATACTATTCAT
The DNA here is from genome assembly GCA_023091735.1 of Trichomonas tenax. Classification (NCBI taxonomy): domain Eukaryota; phylum Parabasalia; order Trichomonadida; family Trichomonadidae; genus Trichomonas; species Trichomonas tenax. The sequence continues at coordinate 12,392 of JALKBU010000374.1, forward strand.
ATGAGAGTGTGTCATTTGTACGCTTTCACAAGCCTCAATTTCAGAAAAATAAAAAATTATTTTTTCAAGTCTCTTATTTCATAACATATGTGCTTGGGTACATGCTTTTGCATGCTGTGTTGAGCATCCAACATGTATATTGACGTGAATGAGAAAATAATAAAAATATTCACTTAAATTTTGATGCTATTCAGTATATATTATTTTGAATACGTGTGCATCCTTCCTGCATAGAGAAACTTATCAGAAACAGTGTAAATAGCAAAAATGCTTGTGATATATAATTTTGACAATGTAAAGTGATTGTGTCAAAATGCCAAAAAATCAAAAATTTGAAATTGTTGACAAAAGTGACGCATTTAGAAAAGTTACTTTTTGTAAACTTTTCAAAATATGTCACTTTTGTCAAGAATTGTATTTTTAACACATGCACATATTATAATGCACATTTGCCGTCTAATTATAGAAAAATTAGTCTTTTTTATTAAGTTTTTAATACTGGTTATTTCAATATTGACGATATAGATTAATAAGCAAAAGTAGAATTCATGCATACACACTGTGCATTTTTTTATCGCCTATCAAAAGTATCAGAACTCTATTTAATATTATCAAACTAATGAAAAATAACTATAAACAACTACATTCCATTCTCTGTTGTCCTCCTGTGCATGCAGAAGGATAAAATAAATTGAATTATAGATGCTTCTGTTAAAATAAAGCAAATTTGCGTGATTCTGTAATTTTTGAGCTACCCTAAAGCTCACAGTAACTCAATTGATCATGCATTCGCGTGCAAATCAATAAAATGCTGTAAAGTAGCTTAGAAAGCAGATATTATAATCAAAAAGAACAAATATCACTGAAAATGATATGCTTCTTGCTCACATCATACAGATCATCGCTGCATTGAAGAAAATGGGCAAGAAACACGTCTTTCTCAATGATATTTGATCTTGAAATACCTTCCCTAACATTGGAAAATTTTCATGACCCATGAACTAAAAAAAAAAACAAATTTTGTTACGTAAGTCGAAATAAAACTTAAATCATTGAAAGCAAACAATGAGGTGTCAATATGCACACGTTTCTGCATATGAATACATGCTTAACACCGTGCAAAATAAGAAGATTGAAATTGTTATAAAATTTAGAATTTAGCTTAAAAACTTTCTTTCTTGTTATAAAATAGCTATTGGCAATGTGGTGTTCACATGTACGAAAATATTATTCTTAATTTTGTATAAAGAAGAAAATTTAAGATTTATCTATGAAAAATATACTTGATTTAACCAAATACTAATATAATATTAAGCAGCATCTACGCATTCTATTTTATGTTATATTTGTTAAATTTTAGCAATTCTGATAATTGTGATAAAATTAAAAATTTGATCGATGTATTATTATCGCATAGTACAGGCTTGGTATAAATATAAGAATTGTAACTATTGTAGGCAATAAAATCAGATCTATGGAAATTATTATTGCAAATTAATTATTACAATGTGTATAAATAATTGACAAATAACACGTGAAAGACATGTCATAATTAGATCCAATTTGTATATCTAAATAACTATATCATGACTTATACATTGAAAAACAATAACAAGTATAAATCTGGAGAATGAATGTGTAAATGAAAGGATATAGTTACAAGTCAATTGTAGATATGAATAGCCAGACTGAATTCTAGATTAAGAAAATTTGCCGAAGGAAATAAAGAACAAATATGCAATTAATAGGTAATATTAGTATAGCAGCAGTGATGAGATATCGAATAGATACTAAAAATGCATAAAAGCAGATAATTATTTCTGATATAAAAATCGTTTGATTGAATTGATGAAATTTAAAAGAATGATTGACTGAGGCTTCTGAATGTAATTGGTGAATGGATGGAGATGTTAATTTGGAAGAAATAGATGACAATAAAGGGTTGTCTGCGTGATTAAAAATAATGAAAAGTGACATTTTATCAGAGCGAAGAAGGTAATGTAAGAAGATATTGTCATGACTTGGCATTGATGATATGCACGTAAACTTTGTAAGAATTCGCGTTATTGGATTGCATAGAATGAAAACGTTAAATTATTTCAATTTCGTAAATTTAGGAAATTTTGATTCGGCAACAATTGAAATTGCGGCGGGATATACAACACCCAGCTTAAATGTCAATCAATACTAAATAAAAATGAGCGGAAATTAGAAAATTGATCGAAATTAGTTCATTTTCTTTGTCGCATTCTGAATAATGATATGAAGTTGAAATTATGTACAAATAGCTATCGTTATTACATCTCAGGGATAACTTCGATTAACAAAGTGTTTGCTCTTCTCTGTAATCTCTGGTGCTGCGTGCAGCTGTACCTCATTCTATAGATGCAGCACCAGAGACCCCAGAGAAGAGCAAATTCAGAAAAAAACATTCTTTTCGATCTTATCTCATCGCGTTTTCTACGACTCACTGAGGTTTCTAAGATACCGGATGATACAGAATCCTCAGGGAATCCTAGAAAGTGGAGATTTGTAAAAAAATATTTATATATATATATAAAACAATGATTTTTTAGAGTTCTTTGTCGAATTTAACTTCGTCTTTGAGTGAAGACTGATAATGAAGGGCGGAGATTGAGCAGTCTCCGTTCGCATAATTGTTGAGATACAATGTTCCGTTGTCAGCAGCGGAAACGTTGAACCAATCTTCTTCGACGCCGCTCAAGAAAGTTCTTCCCGGAGTCAATTCTCCGTGAATATAAATCGCATCTGGCTTTGAAATAACGACAGCATCATTCCTCAATAGCGAAGAAGACGTCATTTCTATATTTGAGCCACTCAAATCAATAGCGCCGCGAACAGTTAACGAAGCGTGTTCGTGAATTTCTATCTTGTTTATCTTTCCTATAACTGTGTCTGTTCCTTGAGAAATCAGATGTTTGATCGTTGCCGGCTTTCCTCTGATGTCGTAAGCGAACACGGAGACACCTTTGACAGTCAGCTTTTTGATCTCTTTGTCAACTAAGATTGAAAACCACAATTGCGGATTATTCGAGAAAACAAAAATTTTGTCCGCAACAAAATTCGTTGTCGTAAATGCATTGTCGCAGATAAACAACTGGTCCAAAATTCTCATCTTCTGGAGTGTGTTGATGTGCCTGAATCCTGTGGGACAAGACATTCCGTGCTCTCCCGGATTGTAACAAGCTCTGAACGCGAATCTTTTCTCGTTGTCATTCGGAACTAAGTTCATCGTCAATCTCGCTTGTTTGTTTGCTGTTGACACCGTTATCTTCATCAGGCTGTCCTCGTAGTCGGCGTAGAAAGGATTCGTGTCGACTTTGCTCAGCAAATTGTCGCATTGTCCGGACATCACCGTCACCGTGTAATCAATTGGTTTCGCGGGAGTTTTCGGCTTCAAATCGTCTTTTCTGTTATACCTGAAGAATATCACTGAAGCCGTCTGCTTGATGAAGGAATTAACGACGATTTCGGAGTTCTTCGCGAAATGAACCTGGCAGCTTAATGATGAATCACTTTCGAAAGAAATGTCGTCATTCAAGAAAACCGTTGTTCCGGACAAAATCGAAACCGATTTCAGTGTCACACTCGACAACTGAAAGACCCCGTCCATCATCGAAAGCGTCTCTAAAACAAATCCTTTCACGCCATCGATTTCCACGTTTTCGTTTCCGTATAATTCCAAATTTATTCCCGCATTAAACTTAAATATCGCGAAATAATTTTCTGTGCTCACGTTCAAACTAAAACTGCTCAAAAGCTTTATATTGACTGTGGAACTTTGCTGCGTGACGACGTACAGCTTGTTTAAGTCCGTTGCAACAACAGAAGTGAATTTGCAATCATAGGCGACACTTCCTGTGAAAGTTATGTTTAAATCTCCTTTCGAAGTAACTTTTGGAAGCTGTCCTGCATTACACGAGATGTACAACTGTCCATTGCCAACGACGTAAAGGCCTCCATAGATCTGGTCACTGTCGATATTGAACAATCCGTCAATTGTCAAAAATCTAATGTCTTTGCGAAGTTTTAATTCGCTTTCGGGCATGTGAGTGACATTTTCGAGTTCTGCGCAAATCTTGCCGAGGCAGTACATCGGCGCTGTTGTTGCCAAGAAGTAGGTGCTGTTTTCGTGCTTTATCACGAAGTTGTAGTTGATTTTTCGTTTGTTGTAAACTCCGCCATTTCTTATGATTTTTATTTCAGTGTTTTCGGCAACTAAAGTGCCTTTTCCGTGTTTGTATTTGATCAGCGGGAGCATAGGAATGAATGCCTGTGATCCAATGTCTTCGACATAGAAAAATTGGACGATTGGGAACTCAAATATCGATTCATCGGGAATTTCCAAGAAAGATGGTTCATCATAGCTAAAATACATCGATAGAGCCAACATATGCTTCTTTAGACCCTTTGTGTCGCTTAATTTCAAAGTTGAATTTTTCTCAATTGAAATTTGTTCGATTGGAAGCTGTGTAGTGAGTTCTACTTCACTATTTTTGGCTGTTTCTATTGTTATCGGAGTGTCTTTCGATATTTTCGAGTTAATTGTTAATTTAATGTTATTTACACAGTAAAAGCCAGCAGAGTCCATGTTTATGACCTGCTTGTCCTGAAAAGTAAATTCGTTTTGATTTGTTTGTGTTATTATTGAATTGTTGTCGATAATAATTTTCATAAATTTAATTTGTGACTTTGAGAGGCCAGAAGTCTTCTCGTAGTCTCTGGGAAGTAGTCCTGTGACTGTGATATCAATATTTCCGTCCAATTTGAAGTTTGGAAAATTCGGCATTATTGAAGTTGAAGATATAACTAAACTTTTATCAAAATCCTGCTTATGTATGGTAACCTTCGGTCCGAACAAGTTCAAACTAAGCTTTAACGATCTTTTTGTTTTATATAAAAACAATTCATCGTAAAAAGAAGGCGTCTGGAGCGTTCCTACATCCAAAAACTTCACAACATCTCCTCCTTCGCACTTTGGCTTAATATTTCCTTCATAAACGCAAAGTGAATAACAAATTGAAAAAATCATTAAAAAAAATCATTTTCCTTCATAAACGCAAAGTCACTTCGAATTTGACATTTGAAATCATAAATTTTTATATTCGACCAAGAAGTTTTAAAAATTTTTCCCTAGAATAACAAATTGGGAAAAATCATATTAAAAAATAACACTTTTTTTATTTTAACAACATTCTTCTTGGCCACCCAAAACTTTGATCTGAGAGACGGCGGCCTCCAAGTACGTACAACACGCTACGAATCTCTGCGGGAATCCAGGCAATTTCGTCCACTCCGTGATGAAATTGTTCATTCCGCACGGATCAGCGATGTCAGACGTCGCGACTAAGCAGATCCAGAGATCGAAGATGTCGTCGAAACCCGGCATCTTTGAGTAAAAGTCTTCACTCGTTGTTCCTTTGCTGTTCTCTGTCGCTTGCAGTGTTGCAGAAATCGACAAACTTTCGTGGACTTTAAAGATGCAATACGCGATATCCAACGGGCAGAGTTTGAACTCCATTAAGTTCATCCATCCAACGGGCGCTGAAGCGATTGACGACGTCTTGAAGATCTCGGTGACTGACTTGTCGAGGTTCGCTTTGTTGACGTATTTGAGAGGGATGTGCGCTTCCTCTGGTTTCATCATTCTTATCTTCTGTCGTGTTTCTGAGAAAATTGGATCGTGTTTGAGCTCAGGAACGAACATCGGATAAGTTCTCTCGAAGAAATACCTCGAAACTAAAACATTGATGACATCCCGTCTGTCTGTGATGGGAATAGCGTCTAATTGGACTAAAGTCTCCGAAGCACTTTTGATCCACATTATCGCTTCATCGATGTCTTTGTTGACGCGGATTGGAAGCATTCCTGCGCGCGCTATCGGCGAATTCACGTGGTCGAAGAACGTGAAAAGCTTCTCCTCGATGACGGGGGACTCGAAATAGGCTGTGTTCGCTTTTCTCGCCGCCATTGCAGAATCTACAACTTTTCTCAAAAACGCGCGGTTTTCGGACGTCATGTTGAAGATGGATGGGCTGTGGTTGATGAGAGATATCTGTTCGCGTAACGCGATCTTTATTGATCTGTATTTTTTGTATAAATGTTGATTTGTCGAGAATGATTTAGAAACTGGCTTAGGAGACGCGCGCTGAACATTTATGAGGATTGCAGTAGGATTGGAAATGAGCCAATTCGCTAAAATTTCTAATTGCTTTAAAATCTCAATTTGCTGTCTGAGAACTCTGATATTTATATTTTCGATCTTCAAGTCCAACCTCTTGAATTTGTCGAACAGAACATGGTACAAACATATTTCGTTCTTGATTTGTGGTTGATTTTCGATCGAATCCGGTTGTTTTTCCTTATTATCGTTGAGAGATTGCAAGGAGTCCTCAAGCATCTTCTGTCCCGCCGGGATTTTTTCGCGTAATGTTGACGCAACTTCGCGATAATGATTATTTAACTTTGCATAAAAAGCAGTGTTGTCTAAAAACTTGTTCGGAAGCGGCAGAAGATACGGTTTTATGAGGTTTATATCGATTTGAGGCGGCAAATCCGGTCTTGAAGCGAGAATGTCAATTGGATTCATTTTTTTATTTTATTTTTGGTGACTCCCCCTCAATAATATTCATGACATTATATTTCTTCATTTTGATGTTATATTTGATTAATATGTCATATGTGACATCTATATGTTAAAAAATTTTATGAATTTATTGAATTTTTCAAAATTATCAATTCATTTTTAGACAATGACAATGGTTAAATATAAATATTTATGTAAAAGATATTTTTATGTTCCAAAATGTTGTTTATTGATTAGATTTTTGGAATTCAAATTGTGATATGCAAAAGTGTTAAAGATGTAAAAACTAATGGACAATATACAGTTATACAATATCTATTAAGCTGTATAAGTTATATTTAATGATTCCTTGTTAATGAAGAGAATCTTGAAACTTTAAAACTCAAAAAAATAATCATCATTTTATTAATGAAAACAATTGTTTCACTAGATTTTTTAAAAAGCATCAACAATATAGTACTATATGTGATAGATCTAACTCACCAAAAAATTGGATGCAAATCATTTTAGAATGTCATCAAATGAAATGATTTTTCCGATGAAAATCAATTTATTCATAATGAAAAAAAGAGATTTGGAAATGTTTAAAACAACAGTTTATAATAATAAATATATAAAAAAGACAAAAATAAAATTACTTAGGTTTCGCAATTGGCACTAAAGCAGAGTGCTTAGTCACAACCGTTTTTCCATTCGAGTTTCTTCCAAAGAATTGCTCGCCATTGTCACCATAGACTAAGCACCTGTCGCCTGAAGGCTGCACATTCAGCTTCTGAAGCTGCTCCGCTGTCTGCCCTGGCTCAACTTTCTTTATCTGGCCGCACATCAAACACCTGGATTCGGCCGATGTCTTTCCGATCTCTGTCGACGCCAAAATATTCGACTGAATGTCCTGCTCTGACTTCGCGATCGCGTTCTTGAGGGTCTCATCGAATTCGTCTTTGCCGACTTTTCCTGACATTGCTTTCTTCGTCGATATGACGCGGTTGTTGAGCTCCGCCATCGCGATCCTGAACTGCTCGAACATCGTCTTGAACTCCTGTCTGTCCGCTTTCTCCTCCTGGAGGCCGACGCACTTCTTGTCGATCTTGTCGCAGTCCTTCTTCATTATGTTGAGCTGCGACTGCAGCTGCGACAAAGCTTTCGAGATTTCGTTGAACTTCTTCTGATCAACAGATGAAATAACGGCTTCTTTAGCGAGGACGGATGTTGCTTTTTCTCTCTGAACAGCGTTTAACTGCGCCTGAGTCTTCTGGAGTAAAGCCGCCTGTTGCTGCAGTTGAAGCTGCGTCTGTAGGATCTGCTCGTTGTAGCTCTGGAGCTGCTCGAGGTTCTGTGCAGTCAAAGCGTTGTCCAAAGTCTTCTCTGACTTCGTGTTTAGGTCGTTCTGCGAGTAAACTTTGCTGCTTCTCGCTGAAGACTCTTTTCCGTCGTTGCTGACGAAGCTCTTCTGCGACGTGATGAGGAGCCTCTCGCTAGAGACAGGAGACGTCGGCTGATCGACTGTTGCGACTTTAGGAGGAACAGTGATGAAGTCAGAGACTTGCGAAGAAACAGGAGCTTGATGAGCGATTTCTTGGACGTTGCTGTGCAAATCAGCGATCTTTCCTGTTAAATCGTCAACTCTGTCGTCTGTTCTCTCTATCGATCTCGTTATGTCTTTGATCTTCTCGTTGATCGCCGCTATGTCTGTTTGCGTTGTCGTTACGACTTTCTTCACGTGTTTCTCAACGTTTGCGTTCTCTTCTCTGATGTTGTCCGCGAGTCTCTTTATTTCCTCCATCGCTGCAGTCGTTTCTTCGCTGTGCGATCTCAATGTGTTGATTGCTGCGCGGGAACCTGTCAAGTCTTTGTTCATCTTCACGTTCGCTTCCTGAATGCGCTTGATTTCTGCTTCGAGAGAGTTGAACCTGTCGTTGATCTCCGCAAACGGCCTCTGCCCTTCTTCTGACGATTGGTACTGAATGTAGTCTGTGAGCTGTGAGTTCGTGTTCGTCGCCATCTTTTCCGCATTTCCTGCGACTTGCGTCACCTCTGCAATCTTCTCTTCCTCCGCTTGGACCTTTTCAGTGAGTTGGTCGAACGCGAGCGGTTGGACAACCTCTTTCTTCTCCATTTGGACCAATCTCGAGTTGAGATCCGCGAGGAGGGAGTTCTGTGCGTTTATTTGGTCGATAACAGGCTGCATATCGACAAGGCCGTCCTGAGAGACCTTCAGTTTCTGAATTGGCGGCGGCATCTTCGCTGCAGCGCTGACGTCGGTCAATCTCTTGTCAATGCCTTCGAGGCGTTCATTAAATTGAGCTATGACGACATTGAGCTTGTCGTATAGCTGCTTCGATTCTGCGCTGCCTTTCTGCAACTCAGATGTCAAGTTTTGTGTTGTCTCAGCAATCTGCGTGTTGAATTTCTTTGATGAGACTTCTTGCGCCGCAGTGACCTTTGTGATTAACTGTCTCAGAGCTGTTTCTGTCGACTTCAAGTTCTTGTTCGACTCTTCTGTCATAGAGTGCTTTGCGTTCTCTATTTCTGCGTGCGCAACATCCAAAAATTGCTCGAGAAGTTCGTCCGTGTTGATGTTGCTTCCTGTTGGAATGTTTATCTCGATTTGCTTCGGAGGAGGCTTTATTTCCTCTTTAACTTCTTCTGTCTGTGGCTGCTCTTCTGCTTCCGCTTCGTCTCTGTTCGATCTGCTTCCTTGTCTCGAATTCTTTGCACTGACGCGTTTGAGATCGTCGAATAACTCAACCAAATGCTGCTTTCTCTCTTCGCTCGGCCTCTTGTTGAGCTCTGTGTGCATATCGAGAACGATTCCATTCAAGTTATTCACGACTTTCTCGAGATAATCGATTCTCGATACCAATTCTCCCTCTTTAGAAACATCGAAATTGAGCGGCGCGAAAGCAACTTTCGATGCTTCGTTCGTTGCTGTGTTGATGTCTTTTGGTGTCGAAACTCGTTTGTCTGAGACAGGTGTTGACTGTCTTGAGACTTTCTCTGCTGCCTGACGTGCGCTTGTGATTGATTCCACTTGTTTTTCGGAGACTTTTCCTTCATCTTTCTCCTTCTGTTTCTCGTTTTCTCTGTTGCGAAGTTCTGCAGCGAATTCGACTTGTTTCTGAGGCTCCACTTTGTTTGCGATTGTCGCGGCAACTCTCGCGGACTCTTCAGGAGTCATGTTCATCGCCAGCATCGCAACGACGGCGGACATCTGCTGTGGATTCATTTTAGAGCACAATCTTATGACCATCGAAACTGTGTCTTCTTGATCGAATCTTTCGCTGAGATTTTTCACGATTCTCGATGTCTCTTCTTCAGCAACACGCTTCGATATGTCTTTGATCAGTTCTGTTATAGCTGCTTCATCCATTTGTCCAGACAAAGCGCTTAAAATCTTCGACGAAACTTGAGTGTCAACATATGTGCAAACTTCTTCGATGATTCTTTTGTTCGTTCGTGGTGATATTCTTTGTGCGAGACTGACGAATATGTTCTCTACGTTCGGATCTTTCACGTGCTCGCTTAATTCCACTGCCAATCGTCCTGTTTCCGCTGGTGTCAATGTTTCTGCTGCTTTTGCTAAAAATTCGCTTGCTTCTTCGGGAGTCATTCGCTTATAGTCCTCTGGTGTCGATACTCTGAGGCTTGGCCTGTCTGGGAGTGGATATGGAAGGCGAGGAGACTGATTTGGACGCATTGGAGTTTCATTTGATGAAAATGTTGATGAAGTTTCTGGTGATTTTGATTGTACTGTTGTCTGCTGGTTGTTTTCTGGCTGTGGTTGTGGCGAAATTGGTTTTTGTTGTGTTTCATTTTCAGGTGGATTTGTAGGAGGTGTTGGGTCCATTCTAACTGACTCAAAAGTGCTCGTTGGGACGTATCTCTGCTGTTGCTGCTGTGGTTTTGGTTCTGGAGCAACGACTTGGTTGATATAAACAACTTGTTGAGGTGGAGGTTGAATTTGGGCCTTTAATTCCTTCAAAATGTCCTCTGTGTTGACTATAGGCTGCGATAGATCGATATTAGCGCCGCCAGCGATTTCTTTGATGTGTTTCGAGTTTTGTTCAATTAAATCTCCTAATTTTGTTATTTTTTTCGAACTTTCGAACTTAAAAGCATCGAATTCGTATTTATCTGCCTTTTTTTCTACAACATCTCGAAGAAAAACGATTTCATTGCGCAAATTTAGGATTTCTCTGTACATGTTCATCATCAGAGACTCCATCTTGGAAGTTTCCATCTCGACGCCGAATTCCATCGTTTCACTTTTCTTCGAAAGAATCTCATCGAGCGTCGGAGAAAGTTCCGACATTTTTTGAGAAACGTGCAAAAAACCGTTTGTTATTTTAGCGTTTTGTGATTGATTTGGTGTGATTTTGATGCTGTATTTGATTATTTTATGTACTGCATATGTTATATTTATGATTTAATTTGATATCTGTGAAAATATTAAATTTTGAAAAAGTTATTGATTTAGAACGATTTTGATATAGTGTTCACTTTGTCCATGGGCTATATATGTTATATTTATGATACTTTTTGATATCAATCAAAATTTGCAGTTTACAGCGATATTTGATCTTAAAATATAAAATATATTTCATTAAGTAGAGTGCAACTTGGGTACATGCATGCTATGTGTGCATATCCACAATCATTGATATCGAAACTCGATAATTTATCCCACAAAAAATATCATCAAAAATGATCAGTTATTGGCACAATCTCTACAGAGACTCGCTGTTATGGAGAGCTTGTACCAGAAATTGATCATTTTTGGTGATATTTAATTCAGGATGATTTAGGCCATATAATTCAATTTATTTAATAATATAGCAAGCATATGTACATTGCATATTTGTAGGTCATGTTATCAGACAACCAAATCGTGTAATGTTAATTAGAATATTCCGACTCATCGGATTTGCTACGATATTCTGGTATTTCCTAGGGTGAGGCATGACCTAGAAGCTATGGAGTTGTATCGAAGAAAATGTAGATTTGTTAACGAATGTCGAATATATTAGCCAAAGATGAATATCGAAAGTATTAACAGTCAACAAACCATAGCGCGTGAAGAGAAGCTCAGTGTTTGTGATTTATTGGCTGCTGGTACATTAATTGTGATAAAAATCCTTGAAGATAGAAAAATTAATGAATTTTTGAACGACAAACCACTAGCCTTCCACTGTCTGGAGGGGTGCCTCTGCTGGTAGAACCTCAAAAGCAGATTCATTTCACTTTCATGTAAAATGTCAAAAAAATGGATTTCGTTGAAAAAACAATAATAACATCAAATTTTAAATAACGTATTGTGAAAGGTAGTGAAACTATTGAATTGGTTGTGTTTTTGAATAATGTAAATATCTCAAAAAACATATATGTATATTAGATTCACATTGGTATAATAATTATTTTTCGACGAAATAAATTTAATCTCTGTTACTTTTATAATAAAAGTTGTTAAAATTCGTGTCAAAGGAATTATAAAGTTATATGGAGCATATACTATCAAAAAATTCACTTTAACGTATTTAACAGATTATGTCACTTTTATTAATGGACAAATGGATTCGTTGTGAGCAACAAGCACATCAGAAAGTTGCAGTGCACGCTGAATTCATATTATAGTATCATAATAAGTATTTTTAACCATACAAAACAAAGAAAAAGCAAAATTTATAGGCAAAAATGAAAATTTCTATTCAAGAACATTAATCGAAGCTATCAATTTGTTACAGAATGATTAAAAGATGATCTTGAAACTTGTCAAAGCATCTAAATCAACAATCTCAGGCTCTCATTTTAATCCTGCTTTACTCTTGATATGTAAATTATTTATGACAATGGTTTACATGTCAAATAGTTTGGCTTGAAGAAGCAGTATATGATGAGCAATCACTGATGTTTGCAGTGAACTAGATACAGTATCTAATGATAAGAAATTAATAATGTTGCAGAGAATTAAATGAATCATCTAATGATCATAAGTCAATGAAGTCGCACCGAACTAGTCGAGGCAACCAATCGTTAGTGATCGGTGATCGTTAGATGATGTAGCCTTTGTTATAAGACTGCATGATTTGTCTATGTTCTTCCGAGTTCATAAAGCTGTCCTGCATTGTGAAAATAATAAACGACCACCTCAGAAATTCCGGAACACGATCATTTTCGTCGTTTCAAAAAAAATTAAAAATGAAGCAAAAATTATCGTCTCATTTTGATTTTTAGCGACCAAAGCCGTTCAAAAAAATGTAAACTCTTCAAATTTCTGAGTGTTTAAGCTATAAATTCCTGTAAACCAATCAATTTTTCAATCCATGCACAAAATTGTACATGTCTAAGAATTGTGATACACGAACATTCAAAACACGTTATAAACATCGAATAAAATTGCAAAAATAATTTTTAACTTGCAACAGCACAATTGAACAAAAATTGTGCGAAAAATATCAGTTATTTCGCATTTTGAAAGGTTTACAAAAGTATCTTTTCTATAATGATTCAATTTTGTATCAAGAATGGAAATATTTGATAAAAGTGACACACAGGATTTCAAATTTGCATTTTTCAATTTTCAATTTTTTATTTCCTCAAAATTCTGTGACAAATGGTTATATCATTATCCCCATATCATAGAAATACAATAATAATTCGTTTTGAAGATTTGAGCATAAAAATCAAAGAACATAGTCATTCAATATCGAAAAATAACAAAAGATAATTCAAAAGGTATCGACATTTTTGTGATATTTACACAAAGATAGTATGAAACGTGACATTTCCTAATAATGGGTAACGAGCAGTCGCTAGAACCCACGAACAAGGAGTTCCTCGCTCTTGTCGAGAAAACGCACTTCACAAAAGAAGAAGTTATGAAACTCTACGCTACTTTCAAGGAAGTCTCTGCAACAAATATCGATGATGGAAAATTAGATATCGACGAATTTGCTAAGATTCTTGGATTTAATAATATGGGATTCGCCAAGAAGGTTTTCAACGCCTTTGATACATCACCAGACAGCGTTATTGATTTTGTCGAATTTGTTACTGGCTTATCCTCTGTTTGTCAGCGTGCAACACTCGAAGAAAAGGCCAAGTTCGTGTTCAACGTGTATGATGCTGATAAGAGTGGCCAAATTTCACACGATGAGCTCAAAGATGTAATGATTCTTTCTCTTGGTGAAAATTCATCAATTAAGATCCCACCGGCTGTCCTTGAGAAAATCATCAACGACACAATCAAGAAGATGGATACGGATGGAAATGGTGAAATCTCATTGGATGAATTCATTAGCTCTGCCAGGACAAATCCATCAATCCTTAACTGTGTTTCCGTTGATATTGATAAGATCCTTCAATAAATTTCCTATTTTGATTATTTTAATTGATTATCTTCAAAATCATTATGTGCTGGCACACTTCCTTGGATTGCTGTTTGATTTATTTAATGTTTAAGTAATTTAAAATCATTTCTTTAACCTTATTCTTCAGATTAAAACTCATTTATGAAAAACATTCAAACAATGAGTAACATGAGTGAAAACTTTTTTTTTCATAAATGCAACTCTATCAGCACTTATTTTGGGATGCAAAATAATAATCACAATCCTGAGAAATTTACATTTTGTATTTCAATTTTTCATTTCACAAAATGTTTTGCGAATCGTGGAGCGATTTCTAATTTGAGTATTATGATATTCAAAGACAAGATAGAACATACAATGTAGAAACTTATCCAGCGAGTTATTTCATTCTTTAGTGTTCATTTTCAATGGTAACATCAACAGCAATTTATTTTTCATCGACAAAGTTTCTAATCGAAGAAACATCTTTTCAACAATGCTGTAGTAGCTGAAATTGTGCATGTTTATATTTCGTATCAAGTGGACAATACGATGCAAGTCTTCATCTAATGGACAGTTTTGTTATTTTCCTGTTAGTTCAATACAAAATTGTGTTCGAACTTCTTCAATTATTTTTTAATCGGACGAAATGAATTTAATTTTCAAGATGCTATTCATTCTTTTCAAATTAGAAACCTTCAAGAATGTTCTTCATTCTTGCTTCATATTCTAAAAATGTAACATAAGATGATGAAATCACTTTATATGTTATTGAAATTATTTATAAATTAATTGTCAAAAAAAAAACACATGGACAATTTTTAATATTAATTCAAACAATTTATGAATGATGATGATTCTAACCAAATGAAAGATCATCTTTGAGACCTTTAATCTCTCCTAGTCCTGTAATTTTGATACATTAATATCAAATCCTGATGAAGAAAGAATATTTCCTGCAGTGTTAATTATTGAGCAAATTTCAACTGTTAAACTTTGTTCCCTTGTCCATAAATAGCAGTCACTAAGGCCAATGCATGGTCCTTTCAAGCAATAGCTTAGCCATTTAGATTTATTTGGGCCAGGCTTTGGGTACCAAACATAATAATTAATATCGAAAATGTAGTTCGAATATTTGCATAAATACCGAATTAGCAATATTGCTGCCATGAATGCTAATTTCTCGCTAGTTGTGGACAGATACGACAATTCTTACAGCCGCTTTCTATAGTCCATGAAGTTGCTTTGTTGATAAATTTAGCGCAGGTTCTAAGCGAACGATGAACACTTTTACCGATATATCTTAAAAGGGTACATTGTGCGTCAACACCTGCAATCAAAACGCTTCAGCATATTCTTGGCTATATAGAAAACGGGTTTTCAACACAACCTAAGTGTATTATAGTTACCAATGAAGAGTTGCATTTCTGTTTTTGATAAGTAAACACTATTATGAAGTTCCTGAAACGACAAACATTAACAACAATTAAGACGTGATGAAAATCTCCCGACTCAGACTCACACATGCTTAATTAACTTGCCAATTTTCAACACTATTTTATGATTCATCAACTCCATCAATTATTTTATCATTAATTTTTCAATGTTTGATAAATTCTATGGTGCACCTGGGACTGGAAGTCTTTGGTATCAGAAACTTTTATATTAGAGTCAATAAATTCTATTATACTTTTAATTCGATATAATGAATTCATTATTGATTCATCAACTGTTGCATCTCTGTAAATAATAGCGTCGCCATTAATGAAAGGTACAGATGCGATTGTTGTTTTTGGATCGAATGCATCATGTTGATCAAAATATATTCTCTTACTTATTGTTCCATCACTTATAATTAGGGATTCACTATCGAATGTTAATTTATAATTTCCATAATACAATGACTTACTTCTTTCACTTTGATATGAATATTCATTCATGGACATTTTAAAAGTAAATAAAATGTTATATTATTTGAAATCCAACGAAATCAACGATTACTACACACTGAAAATTTCAGGGAGTCATATCGCACCAATGGATCCATTAATGTTTAGAATAAAAATACTTTTCAACTATTACATCATTTATTATTACAGACGAGACAGACTCTATAAAGTTTAAGATCCTAGACACGATCCAAACATTCACATTTAAAGAAAAGACTAGTTATGAAATCGAAACATTAGCGGAAGAATTGAATTTATCATTTGCTGGCATTGTTACTGTTGAATTAAACGATGCGCTGACACTTACATTTTCTTCTAAAAATGATTTTGAAATCATCGATGCAAGCCATAGAGTCATGTTATTAATGGGGTTGTATTTCGAAAACTTCCTTCTAAAGTCAGTGGCTAAAAAATATACATCTCAATCCGTTCCTTATCTTAATTATGGAAATAATTTATTTATTCGTTCCAAAATCTCAAATGTCATAAGAATTAATACATCCTTTAATCTCTAGCATGTTCCCATATGTTATAATAATATTTATTTCAAATTTAATAATGTCGAGAAATATGCAAGTGAAGATTTAAGGCGAACGTTAGGAATTGATGACGACTCAATTTTTCAGAATATGGGAAGGTACTATGTGAGGTCTATTACTAAAGATGAATTACTGCGATGGACTCCCTCGAATGTTGAGCTTGGTTTTGACTCATCAGATAACATTATTCAAATTAAATTCAATAATGTATGGAATCGTGGAGCTGTTGCTGTTAAGTCTTCACTATCTAATATCGGTGATGAATCATTCCTCTGTATCGCTAATGATTCACTAGCTCCTACTAAATATTATCCCGTCAATGGTTACAGTTCATCATTTGACCTTACACTTTAAAGTATCACTGGTGGTGAAAGAGTGATTTTACCGAATGATGGAAGTCATGTTGTCATCGTTGAATTAATTTTAATTGCTTATTAAAGGGCAAAATGAATCTAATATTTGATGACGGAGATGATCTTGATGTAATTGATGATGTCTGAACTTGTGATAATATTTTAAAACGCATGAATGAAATCAAGGAAAATATTTTAATAATGGAAGTATAAAAATAATGTTGACATTTTCGGATGATAGTAAATATTATCAAATAATCCTGTCAAGAAATACAAATGATAAAAGCATATGATAAAAATATCATATGATAAAAATATTTTTGTAAGATATAAATGAAAACTGTCGAGTAAGATATTACTAATTGTTAGTGTATATTTAATTTCTCATGAATTGAGAAAATGGTATGAAGTCATGCATGAATTCGTTAATGAAGACGATGAGGAAATACCTGAAAGCGTTCAACATTTATATATTTGATTTCAATAATGTTGGATAACTGAATAAATGATATCCTCCACTCTCTCCATATTACAAAAAGTGTCGTCATTATAAAATGAGTATTTCCAATAAACTTCTTCAAAGATCAAACAGAAATCTCAAGAAAAACGAATCTGTCAGCGACGCTTTGGCAACTCTCACTCACTTGCACATGAACGACTTGAAATTGAAGGAATTACCGGAATTAAGCGGATTTTTCTCTGCTGTTTGCCTCTACGCATACGACAACACACTCGCAAGCCTTAAAGGAATCGAATGTTTGGGAAAATTGGAAGAACTTCAAGCGCAAAATAATGAAATAACTGAAATTCCACCTTTAGGACCTTTTCAGTTAATGAAAGTCGATCTTCGAAACAATGCGATCAATGAAATCAAAGGATTTGAGAATCAACACTTTATTTACGAATTTTATTTATCCCGTCAACGAGTTCCAGAGGTAATTCTCACTCCAAACTGCTTCGAATCTCTTGCTGAATCCCTTGAGACTCTTGAGCTTGCTGAATGCGGGCTTTCGAATCTTCAAGAGTTATTTGGACTTTATCATCTCAGGATTTTGAATTTGTCTGGAAATAAAATTAATTCACTAGACCATGTTAATGAGTTATTAGCTAGATTGCCAGAACTCGAGAAATTAGATCTCACATTTAATCCTATTTGTTCTGAAGTGAAATACCGCGAAAAGGTCATCATTATGGGTAGGTTTACCGAACTAGATGGGAAAGACATTCCAGAAACGCAAAGAGAAACTTTGATAAGAATGGCATCGAGAAAGATTGCAAAACCTAAAGCACCTAAAAGGGAACTTCCGTCTTCTAACTTTGTTATCCACCACTATCACTGAATACTAAATAATACTGTTAGAATCTAATCATTTAAATAATTTATAAGTTGTGCAAAAGAAAAGAAAACTCTTCATGAATATCAGTAATTCTATTCCCATCTGAGATATTATTGTTGAGTAATGATGTATAGAAAAAGAATGAGATAAAAAATTTAAACAATAACATTATATTTTTATAATTCTAATTATTTCCATCATTGAGAATCTCGTTGAGTATGGAGATTCTTCTAGATAGATCTGCTTGCTTCTCAACGATATTTGCTGTGACAATTCTCGTGTTTCTCTTCATTTTCCCTGCAATTCCACGCGCGTTGACTTCAGAGAACTTTCTCACGAGTTCACGAGAGTCTCCTATCCTTGAAAGCTCATTAATATGTGCCTCGACAGCCTCTCTTGTAGCTGCAGGGAATAGTCCTGGTGTGTGACAGAACTTGGCGATGATTGGAGGAACTTTTGACTGCTTCGAAGGCTGTTCCGCTTCTTGGACTTTTTCGACACCAACTTTTTCAACTTTCTCTTCTGGAATCTCGTAAGGAGTAAGTCTTCCTAAATGTCTCGATATCTCTTGAGCGTTGTCATCTGCGTTAATAACGTAGTTTCCTGCCCTATCGCTGGCTTCTTCAACATATGCGCGGCTTTCCTGGCCCAATAAGCATGTTATCTCGTCACCGACAATAAGTGATGAAAGCTGATGCTTCAAAGCGATCACTGCTTGTCGCTTTCTCTCGACTCTTGCGTGGACAGCCTTCTGCCTCTCCTCCAGGCCGCAATATTCCATGCAGTCGCTTCTCAAATCAGAAACTTCGTCAACACATTTGTCGTAGAGAGAGCTCAAATTCTGAAGTTCTTTACGCCATTTGTTGACGGACTCTCTGAGTTGTTTTCTTAACGAATTCTGGCTCCTCTCCTCTTCAATGACTCTGTCTTGAAGCATTTGAAGCTCTCTGATGCTCGAGTTGTTCGACGTGTCTCCAAGATTTGTATCATTCAAGTGGTTATGCGCTGTCTTTTCGTCAATCAATGCCTGTGCGATGTCGTTTTGGATATCGACTGAAAGGACTTTGTTCGGTGCTTCGATGTCTGATTCGGCAGTGAACGCCTCGCTCTGATTCAAAATGCTCTCGACAGCCTCTTTCTGTGTCGATATGCAGAAGTTGACGTAATCATCGTTGGAGTACTCGATTGATGCCTGCATAGGAAGAGTTGGAGATCTGACGCCTCTTGGGATGGCTGCATAGTCCGGAATAATAACGAATGGAGAGATAATGGAGATCGAGCAAGATTTCAGCTGGAAACTGGACAAGAAGCTGTTGACATCTCTTGCGAGGCTCATGTAAATGTTCCCCGTGTTAAGGATCGAAATAATCTGAACAAAGAATGGATAAACATTCGATTGCTTGAGTTTCTCAGATAAAACATTGAACAACTCAGTAAATGATTCCTGATTGAGTTCTGTTGTTAGTTTATCGAAAATTTGGATCGATTCGCTGTTCTCTCCTTCTTCGAGCATTGTTGATGCCGTGACTAAAATCTGCCTTGCTTTCTTGATGAACAAAACTGGATCTGTCCTCATGACAATGTCTGAAATAGCGATGAAACTTGATTTGACTTTCATGAAGTCTGATGTCGAATTCGTCATTTCGTCCTGTAAGAATCTCTTGATATTGAGGCACTCGTGGAGAACAACAGAAGAATCTGAAGCAGAGAAAGCTCCTCCAGTGTTCAGGAAAAGAACCTCGTTGAGGAAGAATGTCATAAACTGGCGGCAATTGAAGACCTTGAGAAGAGACGGCTTTGAATCGCTGGCAGATATCAAGTCAACGATTCCCATGAAGATCAAACTCAAAACTAAATTCTTGAGTGTCTTCTTTATTGGATTGAAATCAGCATCGAAAGATGAAGAAAGGAAGCAAACTTCTTTAAGAAAGACATGGACAGACTCTATGCAGAAGCTGCCTCTTATTATGCCGTCCATTAACTTGAACATGCTTTCACCAGCATTCTTGCAGATAGACAAAATATGTCTAACTTCGCTTTCTAATTCGTTGAAAATCACGTCATTTCTGAAAATGAACAAATCTCTGAACTCTGTGAAATTTTCTTGTGTAACAGTTGTAATGTCGCTGAAAATTACGCCTTCTTTTATCAAAATGCCCAGCAGAATATTGAGATTCGAAAGAGTTGCATCTTGAATGAATTTGTGTGTGTTTTCCACTTTGAAGAAAGTTGATAAATATTTCGTTGATTTGCTCATTCTTTCTTCTTCCAGAGAGCGACTGTTGAGAGCTGTTATCGCATCTTTCAGTGAATCAAAACCTTCAAGATCTAAATTCTCAATATCGATATATTTGACAGCACCAAAGTTAACGCAAAGAATCCATTCGATAA
This sequence comes from Trichomonas tenax, assembly GCA_023091735.1. Lineage (NCBI taxonomy): Eukaryota > Parabasalia > Trichomonadida > Trichomonadidae > Trichomonas > Trichomonas tenax. The sequence goes on from JALKBU010000374.1 coordinate 32,914, forward strand.
TTGGACTAAAAGACTCGATTTGCAACTTGTCGTTGAATGACAAATACTTATCCAAAGCAGGAATTGTCTGGCTGAAAACGCTCTTTAAGATTTCTCTGAATACATCGTTTTCGAAGAAGCTGTGGAATTGTTCTATTTTGTCGATAACATTTGTGAATTTTTCGATTGTGTCGAACAATTTTGCATTGGCCATAACATCCTCCTGAAAGCACATGTGCGTGTAAGTTCTCATGTACATCAAGTGGGCAGCAGCTGTATAATCAATGACACCCAAAAAGTCGAGTGTAGCAATCCAATTATATGAGTTTGCGATTTTCATCAAAGAATCGAAAATTTCACGAGGCTGTGGCTGTCCGAAGAACTCTGTCATCAAGAATATTCTGCTGCACTCGCGCATGCACTTGTTGAATATCGTCAATGAGTTAGGGCCGTGCAAGATAGCATTCAAGTTGAAGAAAAAGTTATTCGAGAAAAGCTTCGTGAAATATGGTTTCTTCATCTCTTCTATCAAGAATGTGAACTCTGTGTGAAGATTTGGCACTATCAAATCCTTCTCTCCGACGTGATATCCATTTCCAATCGTGTCAATGACGCCTTCTGTTGGCAAATTCGTCAAGAATTTGTTCAAAATTTCAGCAACGTGTGGTTCGATATTTTCTAAGTTTTTGTAGCCAAAGCGTGCAAGTCTGACATTATTTATCGTTGGGCACATTATTATCGGTAATGTTGTCTTTATTGGTTCTTTAATTATTTTATTAATATGTGTAATAAAAGCGAAAGCTTGATCGATCGTTTCATATAATAAATCGAGTTTTTCTAAGCACGCTTTGATCATATCCTTGTGAGCGAAGGCTTTCGTCGTGTGAGAACCAAAATTAACGGAATCTGTCATTTTAACTAAATTTCTGATCTGTGTCTGATACTGATGGATCTGCGCTATCGTAATATTAACGTTTTTAGGATCAAAGTAAGTGATAATGAAGAGAGTCAATGCACTGTAATATTCTCTCATATCTGACGATGAAAGGACATTTGTAAGCAAAATTTCGATTCTGTTGGCCAAGAAGCACAGTCTGACCATCTCAAAATAAATATCTAAAATTCTATAAGACATTGTGTAATTTAATTTGTGTCTAAATTCTTCTGAGATCGTTTGGATGTCTTCATTATTGTGTGCATTTTGGAAAACTGCGTAAATTGATTCCGGAATATCAACTTGTTGCTTAATTTTCAAAATTGACTCTGCTGGATTTCCGATAATTTCTGTTGTAAGGTCAGAATTAAATGTCTCAATAATGAAGAAAGCACGGACTTGTATCGTTTTTCTTATCATGTCGTTGAAAATGAACTCGATTTTATTTTTAATTTCGTCTGCGTAATTGTTTGTGTTCTGTAAGAACGTTACAGCGATTGAATGCATGTTCTCAAGATTAGACAATAACTGATCGACGTCAGAAATCTGTCGACGATTGATTAACGTTTTTATCACGTTTTTACTGTCTTTTCTTTTGTCCAAGTACTGCTTCAGAGACTTATCGTCGATTGTTTTGCTCGATTTCATGATGTTAATGACCTCATTCTTGCCGTAAAAGTACTCTGCGAGTTGTTCGGCGTTGAAATGCGATGAAACACGGGATATTTCTGAGTTGTTTTGTCTATATAATGCTATGAGATCAGCAGGAGCAACTTCTTTTGCGATAAGCTTGGCAACATTCGATAAAATTTCTTCAATAATTTTGAAAAATGATTCCATTTGGGATATGGCGAAGCTCTGGTTAATGTAAAGAAGCTGCCTATTGCGCTGGATGAAGCGCGCGTAATTTGCAATCATGTCACAGATTGGAGAGTTTTTATCATCAGGAAAAAGTTCAGAAATTTGTCTGTTCGACGTCAGAACGGTGTTAATAAAGCCGATTGAGAGCTCCCTCATCAACTTTTCTTCATCTGTGAGAGGACTTCCATTCTGCGTTTGATTCATTATATTTCTAAAACTGACAACTAAATTTGTCATGTAAATTACATTTATGCATTGTAAATTCTGATATGTAAATTTGAAATTTATTTTGTAAAATAATGTTTTGGCATGTAAAGCATTTAATAGGAAAATGTCAAATAGCTTTCTTTACGTGGCAATTTAAAAGTGACAAAGATAAGAAAAATGTTCAATTTTTTATTATTAGAAAGAATCTATGTCAAAAAATTTGGCACTTCCACACAATGCACACACAGTAAGCCCTGTGATTATGCTTTTGGCTTCAAAAGTGCGAAACAAGGCGATAATATTGTAATTTTAGACGAAAATATTGAAAAACCAAAACATTTACAGTGGCTTCGTGATTTGGTAATGAATTGCTCACGCGCTGGTGTGTCAATTGATGGATCTGGAATCTTAGTACACGGAAACGATTCGATTTTCCCCGGAAAAACATTTGTAAGTCTCGAAAAAGCTGCAAAAATGCAAATTAAGAATTTTTTATTCTCAAATTTTGTACAACCAGTGTTTTCATTCAAAAATTCGGAAATTGAAATTCAAAACCTTACTTTTCTTTCATCAAACACTAAAAAGAAGCAAATATCATTCAATATTGTTGATTCTAAAATCAAATTTTCACATATAACACTTCACAAATGTATTTCTCATGATTCTCCGCTTTTTAAAATCACAAACTCAATTGTTGAATTTGAATCTTTGTCGATTACATACAATTTCGTCTTCCATGAAAACAGAATGCCAGTTATTTACTCGATTGGTTCTCAAATCAAAATTTTAGATTCAAAATTTGAAAATAACAATTCTCCAAGTGCTCCATTTATCCAACTCGAATCACAAAGTACTTTAGAACTCAAGAATTCGATCTTTGACTCTGTTTCGCATTCAACAATAATTAATTCATATCATAAGATTAATACTTTAATTCAAAATGCATCCTTTGTCAATGTGCATGGATCACTTTATACTTCTACCTTAAATGATTATTTGCAAATGGAAGAATGTCAAATCTCAAATTCTGCTTCAACAACAAAGCCATTTGTTTATGTGCTAAGATCTTTTTCGACAATTAAGAACTGTGTGTTCGAAAACAATGCAGGAAAATCAATTATTGGAAGTATTGCAAATTCAAAAGTTGAAATTAGCAGCTGTATATTTTATAACAACAAACCAAGCCAGACAGTCGTCATTGCTGATATTAAATCCAAGATTTCAGTTGAAAGTTGCAATTTCGAGAATTCAAAGTCAGCAGAAGGCATAATTTCTGCTGTTCACAACAGTTTCGTGTCGGTTTCAAACACTCTGTTCTCTAAGTCGTGGGTGAAGTCGATAGACATCTTATCTTCGCATGGATTAATTTCTAATTCTGAATTTGTCCAATTTTCTTATTATTCGGATATAGTAATGAGCAACTACTTTGGCACTCTCAATGTCGACAATTCAACTATAAAAGGGGCTTCAATCAACGGCGTCATCGAAAATTATGGAAAATCGAATCTTAATTCAATCAAATTCGATTCAAGTCTCGAAAAATCGCTTCCAAACAACATGATCTTCTTCTGTAAGGACTGCGAGTTCGCTGGTTCGATTATTAACAAGAAAGTTGTGAAATCACAAATTTTCATTTCTCTGATTTGCGCTATAATTGCCGGAGGAATGATTTCATCAACGAAGAACTACATTGTTCGCTTCGTCAGCAATCTTTACGAAGCCAATCCTAACTATTAGATTGTTCAATATAAATGAATCATAAATTTGTATTTTATAAAAATTAAATTTGGAGAAAAGCGGATTTTAATTCTAAAAATTTATATGGAGTTTATTTCTTCTTCTCGAAGAATGGCTGAACCTGGAGTTCGAAGGCAACGATTGGCTTTGTCATATCGAAGTTGATAAGAACAGATGGGTGAATGACACCAATCCAGCCGACTTCCTTTCCGTAGTACATGATAGCAGCGCGCTGGCCTGGGATGCATGTTGGGTGATCTGCTCTAACAAGCTTCGTGTTCTCGATGGCAGCCTGGCCGTTGAGGATAAGGAATCTCTCAAGAAGGCCGTGCAAGTCAGCAAATCTAGACTTAACATCGCAGATTGTGGCGCAAAGTCTCTTCTCGTTTCTGGCGTTGTTCTCGTGGTTCTTGTCAAGAAGAACGACATCAGAGCACTCGAAGAGTCTGAGTGGAAGGATATTCTTAAGGTTTGGCTGAGAAAGAATCTTCTTGTTGACCTTGAGAAGTCCACCGAGAAGATTTGTTCTAACGATCTCGAAGTCGACTGTCTTAGCGTTCTTGATTGTGGCTGCGAGACCATCATCGGCAACGTTAAGCATGTCATAGCACTCCTTCTTTGAGCAAAGAGAGAATGTGAGAACCTGATCCCAGAGAGCACCAGCGAACTCCTTAGAGAGTCTGTCAACGTACTCGAAGATTGGGAGTGGGCGGCCAGCTGGAAGTGGCTTTCTGGCTAGCTCGTTGATCTTGTTGTAGCCATAAGCGATAGCAACATCCTCAGCTATATCGCATGGGTGAAGAACATCAGAACGTGTTGGCGGGACTATAACGAGCATCTTGCCGTTGCCAATAGACTTAGCAACAAGCTGCATCTTATGGAGGAGAGCTGTGATCATATCCTCTGTGAGCTCTGGGATTGATGTCATGGAGCGGATGTACTCTGTATCAACTTCAAAGTCGATGTAGTTGAAAGCTGGATAGACGAGTGTCTGGTCGTTTGTGACAACGTTGACCTGCTCGATTGAGTACTTGTCATCGCAGTAGATTGAGAAGGCAGCGCAAAGGACGATGACGGCGTTCATAGCACGTGTTAAATCTGTAGCTGTGCACTCAATGAAGACGTTCTTTGTGTCGATTGTGATCTTTGAGTAGTCAGAGTTGATGATTGGTGGAAGGCTCATGACCTTGCCCTTAACATCGCGGACAACTGGCCATGTGTCGAATGGATCGAGAAGTGGGAGGTACTTAGAGAGCTGCTGGTGCTCCTTGAGGTTCTCGTAGAGCTGGCGACCATTAACCTCTGGGCCACCTGTTAATGGGACGAAAACGATGTCTTCTGGCTTTTCAGCTGTGTATGTGAACTTTGCCTCCTCACCTGGGTAGACAACCTTGTCCAAATCGTGTGTGCCGATGGAAGCGAGTGTGCGGCGTCTGCAGAGGTTGTGGTGGAGCTTGTCCTGGAAATCAATGAAGGATTTCATGCTTCTCTCTGTGAAATGGATTCCACGGAGAACGGCAGAAACAAGGAATGGACGAACGTTGGCAACAGACTTGTCAACGACGATCTTTGTTGTTGGAGGTAATATTTTGTACGGTGGGTGGTCCTTTCCAAGGAAAGACTTGAGGTTCTCTGCGAGGCTCTCAACGCTGAGGAGGTCTGGTCTGTTCGCTGGGCAGTCGATCTTGTAATACTCGATTCCTTCTTCGACAACGACTTCGTCGAGTTCAAGACCGAAAGCTGTGAGAAGCTTCTCGAGTTCCTCCTTTGTCATTTTCTCAACACCCATGAGCTCATAAAGAGAGTCTGGAATTACAGAAACACCAGGCATTTTTTATTTTTGAGAAAAGAGTGGTCGTGTGATTTTTGTTGATATTCTGTCTCTAAAACATCTGAAAGGTCTATTTTATGAATTCTATTCTAATTCGGCCGATCTCAAAAAGTGACGGAATGGATCAAGATTTTGAGAGGTGGGACGACCTCGAAAAATCCGTTTTGCTGCTTGAAACTTTGCAAACACTTTTATATACCAATGGGGATGCTATATTTTTCGTGGCATCGAAAAATACAAAGCTCGATGTTTTTGGATTTTTCCCCTTTGCAGTTTAAAAATAAAATTGTTGTATCATTCAAATTTGAATTTAATCGCCTCTTTTCTAATTTTTTGCAAATTTTTTCTCTCAATTTTTTAATAAAAAGGGGTTGTTTATTAAATTATGGGGGTAATGGCTGTGGAAGCCTGACGCATGTCAATGGCAGTGTAACGAGTAAAAACATCAGTTTTCCACCTGCCCACAGACTTTATTGTAAAATCTGGAATATTCATAAGAGCTGATTCGTGGGCAGCGCCCTTTCGTAAACTGTGTGTACTGTAGTTATTATCATGAAAGAGAATTTTCGGTGACTTCTGCAATAGCACCCATTAAAGCATTAAAGTCCATTAAAGGTGTTTCAAGGCGTCACTGAATTTTCTACGTCTACTCAAACATCTCGATTTTCTCCACCAGTATGAATATTTAAGGTCTAATTTTGGTGGCAAATGAAAAATTTTCCCATCTAAAATACTGTGAATATATAAAGCATGAAAAATATATTATTCAATATTATATCAAAAAAAAATATCTTGATTTATTTTGATGTTAACTGACGGGTTATCATTACTCATGCTGTGTGGATGAAAAGTAATGGTTGCAAATTAAGATTAAAAATTTTCCTTTAACGGTGTAGTTCCGTGACCTTCATAACTTTTTATTTGATCAATATTTTTTCGATTTGAAAGTACTTTTATGTACTTATTGATAGTTGTCTATCCAGTGGTATAAGTGGCACAGTCTATATATCTATCAAATCATTGATTGCATTTCAAATCGTCCAAAAAAATACGATTTCCAGCATAAATGTATGTGCTACTATGCAGTATATGATATTTTTATATGTTTTATTGATTCAAATACCTCTTATACGCTTAAAATTAAAAATACAAATAATTCATTAATTGATTTGAGGGCGATTACACACATGAAAGTTATTGAATTTGATGTAATTTGGATGTGCAGCTGTAATAATGTAAAATTTTAGAATCTTATATTTGGCAATGAAAAAAAAATTATGCGCTGAGGAAAGATGGTGTCTCAACTTTTTGCCTCACTCGACTTGTCATTTGCCCTTGAAACGGCATAAATAATTCGATATCTGCGCGTATATTTCTGTCATTGGTATTAGGAAATTTGCTGCAAGACCTGAGATAAAAAATATAATTCAGTAAATAAATGCAGAACACCATAAAAAACGCAAATTACATGCTTAAATATTCCATCTCATACGATTCGATGTGGCGTAATTACATGCAATCGCCACAAGATAAAGATATGCAAATCAAAATCTTTAATGCGGCGAATACGTTAGAGTAAACCTAACGCCAAGAATATACTCATGCTTCTAATGAAGAACGCGTCTTCTTATATCCAAAATGTATCAAAACATTTAATCCAACCAACTTTCCTTACTTTTTGGGCGGGATAATTAATCACAAGCAACTCATTCATGCATCTAATGAGAATTACGTCTTTGCAAATAGTAAATACTGCCATTCGTCGCATATTTTAAATTCCTCTCGATTTTCGTAGGCAACAATACATTTCAACATTTTAGAAGTAATTCCATTTATTATTTCCTGTTAAATTAAGTTCAAAAGCACTTATATAACTATAATAGTAATTTTTGATTATATGTGGAAAAGTTATAATCTAAACAATATTGATTTTTATGAGTATGCAACTATAGTCTGTTTTAATACATTATTTATTTTATCAATACGATAAATGTTTGTATAAAATGTCGAAAACTAAAAAAACGAAGATTTTTGAGATTTGCTCCTCAAATTCTCAAAGACTTTAATTGTTTCTTCATCATTCCCATGTGAGACAAAATCTACGTTAACTTGCTATTAGCTTGTTTGTAATGAACTTATTATTTCATATGCAATTTACATAATAATGAGTTCATTACATGGAGTCTTTGAAAAATTAATTTTTCTTATTAAATTTGAAGGCTTTAATAGCATGTAAGCATGAAATTAGCATTTTTAAAGCATAGAAATTATGTAATGGGAAGTTTTGGCAGGTTAAAAATGACATATAAAATGATTGCTTTGGGAATCAGAATGGCTATTAGGCGTAATAGCTACATTAGCAATGATATTTGTTCTGAGTAGCATAGCTCTGCAACTACAAGGAACTAAAACTTCAATATTTCACCAATGTTATATTGGAAAAAGTGAAGCTATTATAATATATAGATAATATGAAAATGCAATATATCCAACAACGATTTTTGCTTACCCGTAAAAAGTGAAACTGCCATTACATAGATCAAATCACTATGTTTGCAATATATGTTCCACTTTTTGAGCGTAGCTCAAAAAGTGGAACATATATTGGAATAGTCGTGATTGAGGAAAAAAAAAGAATTAAAAAAACTAATATAGTTTGATCGACAATGCCAAAACTCTCTAACAAGCTTAATGACATTAGCGTGAAAATGTCATTAATCCCAATGCCCAAACTGATCCCCTATCAGATTCCCTTCTACTTACACCCCTAGAGATTTTAAAAAGTAATTTTTAGTAACTTTTTATTTTTTCTTTTTTTTGTAAACAAAAAGTGGCACATATATTAGTTTTTTATTCTTTTTTCATTTCACAACTATTTAAATATAATATTTGGAATTATTTGACATGTAAATAATATAATGACAAATTAGTTTTAGTTTCTGACATCTGACAAAATAATAGTTTACAAAAATTTAAACGAGATTTTATCGTACAAAAAAAATGTTCCTGTTTTTCCCAATTCGCATTCTCTGCGGGAACTATGATAACACGAAGCCGTGTGACTGCGATGTCACCGACAAATGCGATCTTTACTGCTGCTGCGATTTAGATTGCAACGAATCTTCAATCGAACTTTTTAAGGAACAGTTCTGCATCCCTGAGAGCAAGGACTCGATGAAGAAGGTCGTGTGTGACGCCAAAGGCCGCATTTCGAAGTCCCACAAAATCGAAACGTATTTATTGAACGACGAAATTACGTGTTATACGATCGATATATCGCTGAGCAAGGACAGCGTCATCGAGAACTACTCTCCAGCTGATCTTGGAACTGATTCTTTCGCGAATTTTCTGCCAGCTGTTAAATTACCGCAAACAGACGACATATCTGACAAATCTCAGTATCCAGCATTCAAAAACACATCCGATTCAAACCTCCTGTATGTTCCATTTGGCGTAGGAAGCTTTTCCTGTAACTCTTTCATTTTAATCAGAAACAACACCGATTACAACACTTCTTGCAGACTTTTGCCATCGGAAATCCGAGATTCGAACAGTTTGTACCAGTATTCAAGAGTGCTTTCAAGCCAGTTCTGTAATTACACAAAAGTCGCTGATTGCGCTTCATTCGGAGGTATTATGTTAACAATCGGAAAAGCTGGCATCAAGGGACAAGCAATTCAACAGGAATCTACTGTTAATTTTGTTTTCACGTCGCAAGAAGATCCGGAAGAAGTTTCAACGAAAGGATCCGGCTATATCTCAGGATTAGAGCTTGCATCTGCCACGAGACTCGATTTAGAAAACCCAATATACAAATATTTCAAGTTTAACGGTTATAACGTAAAATTCGGAGGAACGAATACAGCTTATTACTCAACATCTGATGGACTGTTGTCTTCTGACATATTCCTGTACGACAACATATTCCCAACATACGCATCATTCCCAGCAAGTGGAGTTTCAAAATATGCCGCAATAACTTTGCCATCATTCAATATTACAGCGAATGAAAGTGCTAAGACGGTTATTTATACAATGTTATATAAGAAATATGGCTATAAGACAGCTTTCTACTACAGATTCGTTAACGTCACAATGAATATTGTCGAAACACCTGAAAATCTTTATCACACAGTCGAACTTCGACAGGTGGAGCTCGGAGATGACCTCTCCTGCCCTCTAGAGACACTGGACTCGACTCCATACAGTCCTAAGTTCTCTAACATTTTCGCCTTCTTGTTCAACGACACAAGCCAAGTTATAAGAACTATTGGGATCATTTCACTGTTCATTATTGTCATTCATGTATGGTTAGACGCAATCTTCAATCAATAAGCTTTTTGTTATATCTAAATAGTCATTTACACAAAATTCGTTAATCATTTATACTTATAGGGGGTGCGAGAACTTCTATATTCAGGAAAATCTTTGTATGATGACTATTTTCCAAATCTGCTACAGAAAACCCATACTATTTCTTCGTGATGTTTATAATATTATATATTATAGTCGATTTGATTATATTTCTGTCGAAATCTCGAGATTATTCATACAAATAAAAATAGTTTATTTATAATGTTACATCGCCATACTATACAGATAACCATGTATAGTAATGCATGCTATAATTAGTTTTCCATAAATAAATTCACATGTCCAGATAAGCTAAATGTAATAAAACATCAAATAACTTAAAGAAAACTCATGAATATGATATAATTTATTTTGTCATGTGATTGTTTGTAGGTAGGTAGGTAGGTAAAAATATTTTCGGGAAAGGGTCAAAAATTAATTTTCAAAAATATGAAGTCAAAAGTGAATTATTTAGTCTTCTTCTTTTTGTTTCTTTTGGGCTTCTTCCGCTTCTCTCATACACTTACTTATCCATCTTGGATTCTTCTGTCTTCCTGCTGCAAGTGCTGCTAACTGTTTTTCAGTGCATTTACGTTTAGGCTTGACTTGTTTTTCTTCGATATTTTCAATTTCCCATGAAAATATGTGATGTATAGTGCTTAAAATGGTGTGTGGGAAATTGGAAAAAAAATAACCTCGTTGAAAGTCGCGATTTTTTCTAGAACTAATACTTCTAAGCAAGAAGGCGAAATGTTCGTAGCGGATATCGGAATTATTTTCTGTGCTTCATCTGTTTCAATTGTCAAACACATAGTATACATTCTACGTCACTTAGATAATTTTAATATTACTTTCAAAATATGTGTTTGATACTTAAATTTTAAAAATATGTATACATAAGCTAGAGATTTAATTGTGTTCAATCAAATATAGCATTGATATGATGCAATAATTTTAAATGTTGAAAAATATTCTTGAATAAGATGCACCAATAGCTTCCAAAAGACAGATGCATATGTGTTATCGATACTTATGCCTCTTTTATGAATATAATCAACAATTTCAAAATGAATTTTGTAAAAAAAATCGTTAAACATAATGTTTTCGGGTAAAAAATCATTATGATAATATATTAGAAATAAAAATATCGAAAACATTATTTGGCGGGAGAAAATTGACATAATTATTATTAATGTCCAACTTCACTACATAGTAACTGAAAACACGCTCAGTCACTACATACTAACTGAAAACAAGCCTTTTGGAAGGGAAAAATTTTCCTTCTGCGGTGTAGTCCCGCGACCTTCATAACTTTTTATCTGATCAATATTTTTTCGATTTGAAAGCACTTTCATGTACATATTGATAGTTGTCTATCCAGTGGTGTAAGTGGCACAGTCTATATATCTATCAAATCATTGATTGCATTTCAAATCGTCCAAAAATATACGATTTCCAGCATAAATGTATGCGC
>JALKBU010000375.1:0-44248 GCA_023091735.1 Trichomonas tenax
TATTGACACTTTTCCATTTTTCCCGCGCAATCACGTCACTTTCCTTTATATTTGACATTCTGACTCTATATGTCAAACATAATTTACATGTCAGAAAAGCACGTTGTTCTATTTTGTCCCAGTCCCCCAAAATCAATTGTTCGGTCTAATTTTTTCATAACCTACGGACTTTTTAAAGTTCAATAAGTTCTAGGTAAGCGAAGCTCAATTCTAAAAACGGCGCAAAAAAAAGAAAAGGAAAAAGTGTAATTTTTCTTTACTCACGCTCCTTTTTAGAATAAGGTTTCCCTTTTTCATTTTCCTTACAGGTTACTTGAACTTTCAAAAATCAGCAAAATTGAACTTTAGCTATTTCGTATCTATCATCCATTTGGATATCTGTGTTTGATTTCTGAGCTCAGTCGCTGCAATTTTACATCTTTTAAATATATTTACACCTTCAACTCATTTATTTCTATAAATTACTTTAGAGGCTCATCGAGCATGATATATATTTGCATATGCCATTACACATGTCAATTTTTATCTATACAAAACTGACATATAAACTTTACATGACATAGTGTTTTTAGCACGAACATAACATAACATTAAATGCTTGTATATAATCGAATATATTCGATGAAATACTTCTAATATCCTAAAAAACTACTGTGTTTTTAATCTGGACCTATTTTGGTGGCCAATATCACGTTCATCAATCGCTAATTATTAAAAATTAAGATATGAGTATTGATATCAAAGATATAAGCTCAGATATGTGCAGTGTAACGAAATATCAACTCTCGACCCATCAAACACATCTTTTTTCTGCGGATAAAATATTGCCGCGAACAATCAGTGTTTACCTGAAAATACCACTTCGCAAAGTTAAAGAGATCTAAATATAGTGAAAATTGGTGCAAATAATTTGCTAACTAAATTTCCAATCGTATAGGTTCAAAATATCTATAACAGACATTTGATCCACCATGAGATACACAGGTAGGATATGACCCACTTGAGAAACAACGTTTTGAACAAATGGATGATGTGGTTTCAAAAATTTGTTGTCATTCACACCAAACAATATCATTAATTCCTTGAGAAATCACATATCGATGGAATATCTAGTCTATGAGCAAAGCAATTTTGGCCAAATATTAAGCTTTCTTCATATTGACGAAATTTATCCTCCAAAAATTTAACGAATCTATGAGTGTATGAAGAAACATCAATATGTATGACTATTTTAGGCCTTCACTAAGATTTAATGATGAATTGACAAAAATCAATAAGCATCATGCATAGAGCCTAAGCAGTGAGTTAAAGACTGTTGGCGAATAACAAAGAGCTCACATCGTTTGTTCACAATTTTTCGATTATTTAGATTCTCAATGGAGAAAACAAAAAACAAACATTGATTTTATCTTTTATCATAATGAAAAATGTTGTCGATATGTATACCGAGAATAGCAAAACGATTGGTCGAATATTTAAATTGTGAATTCAGAATTGTCCGAATATTTTTTAATTTGTGGAAATAGTTCATTGTTATCTCTTCTCTGTAGAAATAACAAAAATAACATCATCATTCAATCGAACGTTCTTCTCAATTCACACAAAAATCAAAACCGCCATTAGAAATTATTATAATCTATGAACTATATGAATCATTATATTCATATAAAATATTTTTAATTGTTGTTACTTTTCGTTGTAGCATTTTTATGAAGATATAATAATGCACAATAAGTGAGCATAACATGAAATATGATAAAACAGAATGATTAAATTTGAGATGAAGCGGCTTGAGTTTGAAGTAAACTTAACAAAAAATATCCAATCTAATAAATTAATAAACGGTTTATAAAATAAACAACAAACATGGTAAAATAAAACAAATACGTATAATATGGCCTTAACGCTGCTTATAAACAGAGTGAAGAGGCATACTTAATATGATTGAGGAAATTAAGTTGGCAGTGGGCTGCCAGAGGTAAGAATTCTGTGGAACGTCGATATAATCTTTGATTGAGTCAATGTACTGCTCGAATTTGTTGTTGAAATATGGAAAATGCATGTGGTAAAGTTGGCTGAAGAGCTGAGCGATCTTAAACTTCGTCCTCATTGAGATGTCCGGACTGATTACAAATGCATAACCTGTATTTATTATGTAAGATACTTCGGTATCAGAGAACTTGTTTTGATTTGTCATCAAATAATGAAGAGTGGAAGAGGACCATGTGCCTGTTTCGCTTGTAGCTTCATCAAATAGGTCTTTTAGGAACATGTCGCATGAGAGTCTGCGCGGTTGGTGCTTCATTTATAGTTTTGAGCTCGAAATTGAGATAATGCCAAAACTGAGAGAACTTATCTCAGAAATATATCATTGCTATCGCGTACTGATCAAAATAAAACGATGCTGTAGAAATTTTTAGCTATTTTTTGAGAACAAAAAGCGGTTAATTCAGGGAAAGGATTTGTCCAAACATTTAGTCCTTTTTCAGCGTTTCGCACTGATTATCTACATCTAGTTCAGATGTCCCCACATATAACAGCGCTTAAAAAATACAGGTTCTAGGTTCTATAAATTTTGTTGTCTTTTATTGCTTTCATGGATATTTCATGTGCACATGTTTTTGATTGATAAAACCATGAGATTTATAGCAATTTCCAAAAAAATACAAATAATAATCATCGCTTGGAAGATGAATTTTTAGTCGTTTTTGCATTTTCCTAAAAGGTTCATCCTAAACGACATCCTTATGTGCTTTTAATTAGAACTCATTTTTATGATTTTACAAATCAACATTCTCCAATTTATACATTACTACTCTTTTGACTTTAATTTAAATTTCGCTTCTATAGCCTATGCATATCTCATTCCCTTGGCTGAGACCAAGGTTCCTTAAATCTTAGTGCAATATCGACACGGACATGCTTTGAGTTTGTATTCTTATTACACTATCCGAGGCATGTTTGGGTTTATCTTGTCTTGAGAAATACTCGAAATTTTATTCTTTTTCAATCATTATGACAAAATTCTTGAGATTACATGTCAAAAATTTTCATTTTCCCAACTTATATATTTTAATTCATCTTCTGATGATACTAACATAAAAATGAAAACATAGAAATCAAATGTTGGTTTTATTCGTTCTTTAAGCCTTGATAATGATCGAATATTGATCGAAATGAATAAAATCAATTGCAAAACATTTTCATCGACTTCAGTTTAATGATGTTGATTATTTCACAAGTTTTCTAAACAGAAGATTTACATTGATTGATATGCAACCAATTCTCTGATTAGAAGAAAATTCTTAATATGGGAGTATAAATGTATAGGTTTCTATCGTGATCGCTATCATTCTGAATATTGGAAATCAAATCGGTTGAACATATAGCTTAATCATACCATATAGAATATGTTGATAAAAAAGATTTCAAAAAACTTTAATAATAGCTGAGAAAAAAATATAAAACACCAAAGTGGGATTGTAGATCCTTTGAAGCATGAGAAAACTATCTAGCTACTTGATCTGACGGTAAAGTGTGATTCTCAATATCTAAAGCGCTTTGATATTAATTGTCAATGATAAAAACTGCTGATTGCAGCATAAAACATGCATTCATGATATCATGTATGATAGTATGAGATTGTGTGAAGAACATTGTTGGAAAAATTCCGTTTTTTAGACCAAATCTTATAATAATTTTCATAAAACTAATAAGGTAAGAGAAATGTAATTGAATAGTGAATTTATGTGTTTTGACTGAGTAATGCTTAACTAAAAGCCGCAAATTATTATTGATGAAAAATAGTACGCATTGATTGGACGTCGTATAGATAACTATGCCCGATTGCGACAATCGGATCGATTTTTATATGCTTTTGATGCATTTTGAGTTGCCAAAATAATTTGGAATATTGTATGATTATCTCGGAGATCGAGATTTTCGAGAGAACCGCGATAAATTGGAATATTCGAACACAGATGGGGAAGTCGGCCCCAGGAAGCCAATAAATGGCGAAGTCGAGACCGAGCAATACCGACAATCGGTATTTTGAGAAGAATTGAGGGGAAAATAATCGACAATGATTAAGGCTATTTTCATCCCCGATAGAATAACCTTAACCATCGGGATATTAGTGACGAACTTTTTTTGCATCATTGTTAAGTAGACATAAAATGTTTAATGTTTTATAATATAACTTCTGTAAAAATCATAATTTTCGACACGAAATTTGCAAAAAGAACTGAAAAAAAAAAAAAAAAATCAAAATTGTTGTATTATTCAAATTTGAATATAACCGCCTCTTTTCTATTTTTTTGCAATTTTCTCTCTCAATTTTTTTAATAAAAAGGGGGGTGTTTATTAAATTTTGGGGGTAATGGCTGTGGAAGCCTGACGCATGTCAATGGCAGTGTAACGAGTAAAAACATCAATTTTCCACCTGCCCATAGACTTTATTGTAAAATCTGGAATATTCATAAGAGCTGCCTCGTGGGCAGCGCCCTTTCGAAAACTGCGTGTACTGTAGTTATTGAAATGAAACAGAATTTTCGGTGACTTCTGCAATAGAACCCACTAAAGCATTAATGTCTATTTGAAAAGTGAAAATTGAAAAAGAAAATATAAGAAAAAAATTACGTAAATTATATTAAACAACCTGAATATATATTAATTTCAATGACGATTCCTCCTTTTTTATGAAAAATTGAGAGAAAAATTTTTCGAAAAAATTTGCAAAAAATTAGAAATGAGGCGGATTCAAATTTGAATTCAACAATTAATTTTTGATATAAAACAGGGTGTGTTACCTAAATAAACGGGGGGCGGGTGAGCGATCTAAAAATTCTCAAAAAGGCCTATCATTTACACCTATATTATATGGACTAATTCCAACAATAGAATATATCAAAACCTAAAAAATATTTATGAGAAATACGTTCGCATTGATATCAATTTGGTTAAATTTTTGACATTTGTAATTTCGATTATACTTTACATGTCAAAATTATTAATGGATTGTTTTTCATTTATTAATTGATTTTTGGGTAATGCAGAGCTAGGCCAGTGCGTACCAATCAAAAATTTTCACAATATGACAATATATTCAAAAAGTGACATTACTTCATTTCAAAAATTATGAATATTGATGAGCTTCTCAAAGAATTCGACGAGAGCCATCGATTTCTCGACTTCAAGTTCAAGGAAAACATCGTTTTGCTGAAAATAACGCAGTCGATTCAATCTTTTCTACAGTTTTCAGACTCTTTCATTCTCGAGACAGAAAAAGAGATAACTTTTGATATTCCTGATATCACGCCTTCGTGTTTGGTATCAGAAAATATCAATAATCTCGTCATCAAATATAATTCTTTTTTCGATACAAACTTACTCGATCGCAAAACATTTATGTCAAGCCTTGCGAAAAAAATATGTTTATTTAGAGAAGAAATACCATATGATGTCATTCTATTTTACATGAATTTTCAAGATTTTTCTGAAGTTCCAATTTTTTTCGAGACCGTTTTTTCTCCACATTATTGCGTTATGCCTCAAGATACAGAACTAAAGAAGCAGCAATTAATAACTATTAGACACTTAACATTCGTTGCGTTAACAAAGATACCTTCTATATCTATTGCTGATGTCTGCAGAAAGTGGATTTTCTATCCGGAGTTGTTTGGAGAAGTTTGTTATTTGCTTTCTTACAGGCTTTTAGAAACGATTGAAGATCCAAATGAGCAAGCGAAATTCATAAGAGTTATTAGAGAATATGTTATGCAGCTTTTAAATCAAACGTATGAAAGCGAAGAACAATTAATTGCCGTTAAAAAAGCTCGACAGTATTTGCTTTTGTTATTGAAAGAAATCTTCAAAATTCCTAAATTAGTTGAATTAATAATCAACGACAATATCATTATATCATTCATCGTAATGTTTATATTATACAACAATACCAGAAAACTCGCTTTAAGTTTACTGAAAGGAAATATAACGAAAAGCAGCACAATTATTTCGCAGATTAATTCAATCGTTGTTACACAATTAAGAAGTCTTAATACAGGAAGATATCAAATAATGGGTGATTTACTTCAAGCAATTAACTTTGAGAGAGACGTTGAACGATTTTCTAACTTAATCGATGAAATAATTAACTTGTTAAATCAGTGGAATCCACAAACAGATCCAATCGATTTTATCCACAAAACAATTGATTTCTTTATTAGAATCAACGCAGATTATAAAACGATTAGAAATCTTCAAATTCCATTATCAAAAATAGAACATCCTGATTCATCGATATTACACAGTTTGCTTTCGCTATTATTCGGTTTTAGAATAGATATTATCAATCCGAGACTTCCAATTTGTCATGTTTATGCATTGAATATTATTTTCTCGATTTTCAAAAATTCCGACTTGATTAATGTTTTTGAATTTAGCGAAACTTTGGGAGACTTTCAAATATCAAATCTTTACCAAATGAGAGAATCAGACTTCGATCTTTTATTGATAAATGAAATCAAAGCAACAAGAAATGGAATAGAAGAAGAAATGTCGAAGATTCCTAAATTATTCAGTATTGTTTGCAAAATAGCATCAACAGTTTCAGTTCCAAGAGTCGTTCAAGCATTTATTGATCTTCTTTCTCCATCTCTCGAAAACAAATATATATCGAAATCTTATTCACTAATATTTCAGACTTTATCAGCTTTATTCAAATATTCTCGAGTCGCTCCATTTTCTTTTGTATCTTTGTCTGATGTTAATAGTGTTGCTATAGAGAGCAATCAGCAGTTCAATTTCTCAAAGGGTTTAACATTCACAGCTTGGTTGATGATTGATTCAGAAATAATGTCGAAATTATTCAGAATCGCAAATGACGAAAACAATTTATTCAATATTACAATTTGCAAGACAGGAATTGCTGTTAATAAGTTGGTAATTTACAGGAATTTCTCTCCAAATTCATGGACTTTTGTTGTTGTATCGATAGCACCAGAAGGATTGCTTTCACTCGCTGTTAATAATGAAATATTATTATTGGATCACCAAGTTGGAACTTCAGTAGTTTTAGATGAGGTAATCATTGGAGGAACAAACAAAACAAGCATCAAAATAGGAAACATGAATGTATTTCCTAATGATTTATATCCATTCCCATGCACATTATTGTTTAGACAAGGAGCAAAAGTTCCTTTCAAATCTTATTTCTCGTGCGCAAATTCAAAACTTGAACAAAACAGAAAGAATTTCACTGAAGTCTTCTTCGAGTTCTACGGTGCTGAAGTATTATTGCCTTTATTCGCGCACATTGATTTCAAGACCCAAGATGGCTTAGATCCTGATTTATTCTTGACATTTTTCGAAATTCTTTCATCTGCATTATTAGCGAGTGTTGAAGGACAACAAAAGTTCTTCAAAGCAAACGGATTCTTCATTGTTAAGCATTTGATTATGAGTTCAAGCATTTCACATATTAATTTCACTCTTTATATTGTATTCTACGACTTATTCTGCAGATTACTCGATGAAGAACTCAAAGGCCAACTTTTCGAAACCATTTTGTCATCTTTAGACATGTATTTGATATCTTCTTTCCAAGATCAAGAGAAGATATTGGATCATTACATTCATATTTCGTTCCTCGAATACAAAGACTATTTCATCAAGTTCAGAGGATTCAAGTATTACTTATACACATTGTTCTCTTGTTATTCAAATAATACAGCTGATTTATCAAAATTCTCGGCTGAAGAACTCGAAAGTTTGAGGCAGAAAATATTAACGATTTGTTACTATTGTGCATTAGAAAGCTTCACAATTGATGACTTTAACTTCTTGATAAGTTGCTTCGGTGTTGGCATCGACACAACAAAGATTGAAATTGCTTCATTAATATTGAAATTGTTATTATCGAAGAAAGACATTATTCCACAAACACATGATGCTTGGCACATATTCCAAAACATTTATCACAGCTTCTCAAGTTTCCCAGAATCTGTTTATTTCATATTGATCAAAATCTTCGTACACATGCATAAAAGAATTCCAAATGCAAGTTTGACATTAAGCGATGAAATCGAATTATTAATTCGACACTTTTCATCAGCCGACATCAAGAACAATCAAATTGTTGCTGATGTTGGCAATCTCATGGTTCAAGATGTTCCAGAACTGTTCCAAATCTTTACGTTTTTGATTCACAAATTGAACTATTTCGAAGGTTATAATTTAATCAGACCAGCAAAGACTTTCGTTGTTAATCACAATTGGTGTCTTTACTCTGTGATCTCTGCTGTAACATCAAAAGATCCAAAAACAACGAAACTCATTCTCGGATTCATCGCAAGATGTTCGCCATCAGAATGGAAGAAGATCTATGAAATGATAAACTGCGCTTGTTTGACAAACAAACTCAGTCCAAGGAAATACAAGAAATACTTCTTATTGGTTATCTCAGACATAATATTAAGGGAAGATTTGGCTCACAATGAAGAAATCGTTTTGATTTTGCATATTTTCGTTCATTTAATGTTCTTCAAACATTCTCCTTTCTTCGATAATATGATTTTAGGAATCTTCAAGAATTCTCCATTTGAGTTCGATAACTTCAATCAGGATTTAACATATTTTACTTATGATCCTTGTAACTCAACGTGGCCAACATTTGGAGGATCTTTCCCTGAATTCGATCAATTGGTTGACTCGAATTTAACAATGGAAACAAATTATACATTCGGATTGAAATTAACGGAAGGAAATGAATGGAAAGATGCGGAACTTGCATTATTGTTCTTGAATATCATTAGAAAGTACAGTATCAACATTTTCATTCCTATCGGAGTAATGGCAGCGAGTTTCTTGATCACATCGAATTTCAATGAATGCATGGATTGGTTCAAATGGATGCAAAGCGTTCAATACAATGGAAACGACAATTCCAACTTCTTGCAATTGTTTTCTTTGAGACTTTCCGAGTACAAGAGCAGTATTTCAAACATTAAACCAACAACAAGTTTGTTCCAATATGCTCAAATTGCATTTGAAGAAATCATTTCAATATATCAAAATTTCCCTGTTGTGTTCTATTCTGAATGCCACAAGAACATAAAGAATGCAAGTTTGACTTCATACAAAAGATGTGAACAGGCGATGGCTGAAAATATCATTGATCATTCAATCGTATTTAGAAATTATGTTCACGCGTTGAATCAGAGCCAAAGTTCCATGTCATCGAAGTGCGAAACTTCGTGGAACAAACTTTGGTGTAACTTGACAATCGTTGGTGCTCCTTGGTATGTTTCTCGTGAGAATGAAGAACTTAAATGGAAGAGGTCTCCAATATTATGCGGAAACTTCTGTCCAATGAAATTGAAGAGAAACAAACACTTCGATGATCATTTAATTGCTTCATTCGCAAGAGACACAGGAAGTTTCAAATCAGCAGAACTTATGCTTCAAGAATATCGCACTAAACTCGAGAACAAATTATCAGACACAAAGCAATCCGATGTTTTGGCAATCAAAGACATGAATGACAGCGATTATGAAGAAACTCCACTTCATAAATCAGAACGTCAACTTAAAACGATTCAATGCGAAGTTCATCGTGTCACAGGACATTACAAAGCAACATTAACATTCTACAGAACTTCAATGACATTAACATATGAAAATGGAAAAGTCAAAGAGATCAATTTCACCAACATAAATTATATTTTCATGAGACTTGTTTTCCAAAAAGTCACTGCATTTGAAGTGATTTGCAATGACGGACATTCCTATTTCATTGATATCTTTACAGATCCAACAGCTGTTGTAAATATGATTGCAAGACACGTTAAACAGAAGAACACAATAATGCAGACATCAACAAGTTTTGCTTTGTTGATTGAATCTCTTCCTCACACGAAACTTTGGGCTGAAGGAAAAATGTCAAACTTCAATTACTTAATGACATTGAACATTCTCAGTGGAAGATCTTTCAATGATGCTGCTGTTTATCCACTCTTCCCATGGGTCTTGAAAGATTACACATCAGAAAATATAGATTTCAAGGATCCCAACATTTATAGAGATCTTTCGAAGCCAATCGGAGCAATTGATCCAACGAGATTAAATGAGTTAATCGAATGCCTCGAAGACATGAAGACATTCAGCCAATCAGTTTATTTATATTCCAGTTTTGCCGTTTGTCCTTTAAGTGTTTATCTTTGGTTATTAAGATTGGAGCCATTCACAAAATTACACGTTGAACTTCAAGGCGGAAGATTCGATCATGCAGCAAGAATTTTCTCTTCCATCAATGAATCATTCAGACTTGTCACTTCATTTATCAATGATTATAGAGAACTCATTCCCGAATTCTATTCCACATCTGTTTTTTTAACAAATTCGAATCACTTCGATCTTGGACAAGTTTCTGGACAAAATGTTAATGATGTTCAATTGCCTCCGTGGGCCCACAATGATCCAAGTGAGTTTATTTATAAAATGAGAAGAGCATTAGAGTCGGATTATGTATCGGAGAACTTAAATCAATGGATTGACTTGATTTGGGGCATCAACATTCGTGGAAAGAATGCAGAACTTGCAAACAACATTTATCTTCCTGAAATTTATGCAGAGATTTGGGACAATGAAATAACAGATCCAGTACGAATTAATCAGATCAAAGCCAATCAACAGCACGTTGGACAGATTCCTCCTCAGTTATTCTTCACGAATCATCCGAAGAAGAATGTTTTGCACTTGGAACCAGTTCGAGGAAATCTTTTCGAAACAATCAGCGAAATAGAATTCAACTCCGCTTCGATTTATGAAGAAGATCAACACATTTATGTTTATGTTTGCGTTAACAGTTCTATTGAAAAGCTCACATTAGATATCCATCAAGAGAAGAATATAATTTCGTTCAAGAGAACATTGACAAATTGGATGAATGCCATTTACATGAAAGCCACAAAAGATCATTTGTTTATTGTCAATGAAGAAAACTTGTTTTATAACAATCTTCTTAGAAAACATATTCTCAAAGATGTTGTTCCATCAAAACTTTCTATTTCAAAGCAATTCATTGTCGCAAGTGTCGGAACAATGGTTGAAGTCATTTATAAGAAAACAACATTAGAAGTTCCTTTCTATGGCGAAGATGTCACTTGTTTATCTGCATCACAAGATTTCAGAGTTTTTGTTGCAGGAACGAAGAACTGCAGACTCATTATGTGCTCATTATTCGAAGGCACAAAAACAAGGACAATGAGTCTTGGTGATGCGAGACCATTATTTACAACAATCACTCCATCAATGGGTTATATCGTCACTTACGCAAATGAAGCAGCAAATC
Organism: Trichomonas tenax; assembly: GCA_023091735.1. NCBI lineage: Eukaryota > Parabasalia > Trichomonadida > Trichomonadidae > Trichomonas > Trichomonas tenax. Next base: position 11,348 of record JALKBU010000375.1, read on the forward strand.
ATTATTTGTTCCTTCACGACATCAATGGCAACTTATTGAAGAAGAAGAGAATTAGCGTTGAAATCAGTATTTGGGAGACATTTACAACAGAAAAAGCCTTCGATTACATCATTTTTGCAAACAAACGCGGCGATTTGTATATTTTTGATCCTTTCTTACTCGATGTTGATCAATATTTCATCAGATGCGCAGGAGAAATTTCTTCTCTACATTATTCAGTGCTGAACAGAATGGTTATTGCTATACTCAAGAGAGGAAATATCGAAATCATTCCATTAGAACTTCCAGAATAACTTTTTTTATTATAATGTTTTTTTTTTGTGAAATATCACATTTGAAAGCAAAACTTCTTTTAGCATCAAAGATTTGAGCTAAATTTTGATTCAATATTGATCATCATTGCAATGGAAAACAAGGAACATAAGTTATTAAAGTTCTGCTTGAGCCAATTCATCAGATGCCCACCAAACTTAATGATGTTGTTATCGTTTGCCAGGATGAAACAAGCAAAATTTTGACAACCAACAATGCTTTCCAAGAAATGTTTGGAATAAAGCAACAAGAAATCGAAAACAAACCAATAAGAGAGTTCTTCACAGAAGAGAGATTCTCATGTGATGAGAAGCTCGAAATGGTGTTCACACAATCGGCAAACTTAGTCTATAAGAAGAAGAACAATGAGAAAATCTACTTCGAGTTCTCAACATCCTGTGTCAGTGGCCGCAGAATCTATTCAGGTCGTAACCAGACACAAAATGTTATGCATGAGAAGCTCATTGCTGATGAAAAGAAGAAGTCCGATGCTATGCTTGCTTCAATTCTTCCACCAATGCTTGTTCCAAGAGTTCAAGCTGGTGAAAAGAACATTTCATTCTCTGTTCAGTCAGCGACAGTTCTTTTCCTTGATGTTATTGAATTCACACCATGGTGTGGCTCCCATGATGCTCAGTATGTCATGAGAATGCTTAACATCATGTTCAAGGAATTCGATGCAATTACAAATGCCCATAAAACAATGACAACGATCAAATGCATTGGTGACTGTTATATGGCCGCTGGCGGCATCTTCGATGAAGTCAATCAACCAGCAATTTACGCAAAGGAAGTTGTCGATTTTGGCTGCTTAGTTATCAAGAAGTCATTGGAGATTGATGAAAGAGAGAAAGAAAACTTAAGAATCAGAGTCGGTATCAATACAGGCGGTCCAATCGTCGCTGGTGTTATTGGTACAGAAAAGCCAACGTTCGAAATCCTTGGCCCAGCAATCAATATTGCCCACGAAATGGAACATCATGGTGTTCCAATGAAAGTTCATATTTCAAGACCAGTTTATGAATTAATTTATGGTCAGCACTTTGAAATCAAGGAACGCGGAGAAATTGAGGTCAAAGGAGGCAAGATGTTTACATATCTCGTTGAACCATAACCCTTTTATTATAGAGTTTTTTTTGTTTGAATATAAAAATGTTTTAAAAGTGACAAGAAGGTTATTTTAAGGTTATTTATCACTTTTGATGAAAGAGCTAACATTTGCTTTATTATTTATTGATAATTTATAATCGTTGATAGTTTCAAATGCATGGGATGACTATTTTGCAGGTATTTGTATTGATAAAAACCTTTCAAACACAAATTCGAATGCATTATCTGATGTCGCTGGAAAAGCATATTCTGTGAGTTTTGTATTTTTCAAAGGCATCGATGGGTGGATGCATAGTTATTATGACTTCAGATGAAGCTACAAAACTAATTGTTGAAGATTCAATATTTGATTCCATTTATAAAGCCACAAAATCACCAGATGGATGCTCCATTGCTTATGATGGATCACCAGCAGGAGGTTCTATTGCTCAAAATAGAGTTTGCTTAACAAATTGCTCAGTCAATCCGCTAAATATTGGAATTCATTCTTCCATTGTTGGAAATCAAAACACCCGACATAACTTTAAAATGTCAACTGTGACCTCATTTATTCGATATGTAGCCGGATATAGTGCAGTATCTTTTTCATATGGAAATCTCGAAATGAAATATTTTAATATTTCTGATGGATTTGGAATTGAAAGGGCGGCATTTGGAGAACGTCAATGTGTTCATTCAATAATACATTTAAACAACATTTTTAACACATCTTCTTCCTATACTCGAATAACAGCTTATATTTATAATTCACCGAATCCTCATTATCTTCGCAATACAAATTTTATTGAAAATTCCTGTGCTAGAAAATTATGTCGACTTATTTATTGAAAATTGGATTTTCAAAAGCAATTCTTATTCAGATAGCTTTTGCAATAATAAGAAAAAGTAGAATTGATTAATTGCGATGTTGGATCCAGTACAATGGGATATTCTGGTTATTTTCTGGTACTCAAAAACTCTTCGATGAATATAAAAATAACTCATTTATCAATATATGTATGCCATGCTGAATACAAGCCTACAAATATCAATGCAAAGCAAGAAGTGTACTTTAATTTTATATCAGATGCTATTTTTTTAGCTACATTTATTGATTTTTAATTTCCGAATTATTACATTAATACCATTGATGGTAGCTAATTCACTAAAATAGTTATTTATGAAAATCATATCATTCTCATTATACTTTCAGATATCTTCATCATCAATACATGGAAATTGATTTAATAACTAATATAGAATTCTCCTATAGATAACTTTAATACACAGATACCTAATATCTATCATCATGTTCATTTGGCTCAGAACTCAATTCATGTAGCAGAATATTAAAATATAAAATAAATAAATGTCACTTTTGATATTTAAGGATACAAAACATTTTATTTTGGAGTTTTTCTGCATTAACTGGATAAAAATGAACAACATAGCATATGCTGGGAGAATCAAAGGCCAATGATATATGATGGGGTTATCAGAATTTAATACTTACAACAAAATTCGATAATAAAAATCTCTTGGTCATTCGATTTAATGGTTGCATGCTTGTGAGATACCCACAAAGAGCACACAGTGAAAGTATTAGCAATAATAAATCTATTTAAAGCTGTGTTTTCCAAATCTAAGATAAATTCAACAAAATTTACTATGAAAACCTCTAAATTTATCCGAAACCTCACGAACTTAGTGCTAATGGGAATGCAACCACGAGTTATCAACAAATAAAAAGGTTTAGGAGTTCAAATATACCAAATTTTATATTTTTCCGACATTTTTATTGTGCAAACAGCCTAAGATAGACCCACACTTATCAGATTTAAAGATATTTAGGTGGTGCAAAGGTTGAATTTAGGGTATTCATGATTGACCCGAAACACATCACTTAGCTGCACACATACTCTCCATATTCCAGTTATAACAAGTTTTCGCTAATCGAAATTACAGGTTTTAGGTTAATTTCAAAACTCAAATTTTGATAAATCCTTTTCAATTATGGCATTTACTGATGCAGTAAATTCCCATTATTCTGGAGAATTTGGTTAATTTTAGAATGGAATATATATATCAAAAAATAAAAAGCCTGTATCTCTCATTAAAAACTACTTAACTTCTATTGCTGCGCATCTCTCGATCGGATAATTATGCTTATTAGCTTATTTCCTCGAATAAAACGTAGCAATTTCGTAGCAATCATTTTATATAGATTTTAACGATGACTCTTGTATATTAATAATGCATATGCAATTTAGGACAGGTGTGCATTTTGTACGCCGTTTAATCTCAAGGTTTTTACTGATTATAATTTTACGGATTAAAAAGAAAACGATGGAAACGCATCAAAACATGCTTAGCATTGTACCACTACATGAAAGGAACTGTTATCCTCCGATAAATATGAAAAAGCATGTAAATTAGCGACAGTGCGGTAATCAAAAGATATTCAATAATTTGATAAAGTTATTTATTGAATGTGCTTCAAAATGATAACTTGCATAGCTCTGGAATAGTCTACACATGAAGCAAAATGATTAATAAAGTCATAATTCAAATCCAAAAGAGTTTAATGAATACTTTCGAAGGGTTTTGATGGTTCAGATATAAAATTGATATAAAGCACAGGTTTTATATATAGCAGGGATAAAATGAAATTTCTCAATTGACTTCATCTCCAAACATCAATTTAGAAGCCTTTCATAAATATGAATACTACTTAAAAATTTTATATGTTAGTTTTCTGAAATACATTCATTCTATCGTTAGAGCAAAGAATGATCGTAAACATGCTTAGCTCTCTATGTCCTTAAATATGTTTAAATTTACTGCTTTTAATTGATTTCATACAAAAGTTTGATATTTCGTTTCACAAGTATAAGGAAATTATCGATTATGATAGTTAATTATTGTGACATATATTAGAATTCAAAATTTTATTATTGTTAAAATCTCCCAAAATTTAGAGTTAAAATTAAATAGATTTAGACAGCTTGGTAATCTGCAACAGAGCAAATATCGCTTAAAATTTAGTTAAAATAAACTATTATATTGTGAGAGAGTGAAAGTTGTTTTGCGAACTTCCGGAAACGGTTAACATGCAAATAATTAAATATTTCGAATGCATATATACTGATGAAGCTCATTTCTTGATTGTGAAGTTTCAATCATTAAATCCATTCATGATCTTTTAATTTTTGAATACTGTACAGGAGAAATTCATCAAATGCAATTTATTTAAGTTCTCAATGAGATGGAGCAAATGTTATAAAAAAGTGTTAACATTTTAAAATTAATTGAAGATAATTTTTCAATTATTGTAAAATCTCTTTGAATTTGACGGTTTTATATGGTCAACAATGAAAGTAAAACGTTAACAGAATGATGACCACATCTTAGAAATGCATTTGCTAAGCTTTTTAACAATTCTGAATATTTCAAGGAGAAATCTGAATCATGTTTAGCATAAAATAATTAGATAATTTTGTTCAAGGACATTTTTGAGGTTTTGAGAAAATTACATTTTTGAAATACCCTCAAATTTCCTTAATGAGCGAAAGTTCATCTGACGACGCATACTACGGAGAGTTCTCAACGTCTAGGAAGAGATTCTCCGCAGAGGAAGACGCCATTCTCAAGAAACTCGTTCAAGAAGAAGGAATCAAAGACTGGGAAGAGATCAGTGCACAATTACCAGGAAGGACGTCCAGACAATGCAGAGATAGATACAACAACTATTTATACAAGGAGATCATTCGAAGACCATGGACACTTGAAGAAGATCAAATTATCATCGAAAAAAATAAAATCTTTGGAAACTCTTGGTCGAAAATTGCACAGTTCTTGGTGGGAAGAAGCGGTAACAATGTCAAAAATAGATGGCACAAGTATTTATGCCATCTTCATCCTGAATTATTGCAATCCTTTGATGACAGCGACAAGCATACACCTCAACCAACAACAAATACTGCAGTGGATAACAGTACAGAAGCGTATTCGACATATTCGTTATTAAATCAGAAAATTACTTTTCCAGACGTATTGACGTGTCGGCCATGGGAATTGGTCACTCCGAAAGATGTTTATTACTTGAAGTAAATATTATACTGTTGTTGTTGAAATCAAAAATATGTTAATAATCAGAGATTTATCTATTTCATGGTGAGGTATGAATTAGAATGGAGGCATTTATTTCAAGATTAGGTCGAACATGGCCTAATTTAAAATATTTGATTTTTCAATATATTTTTACGAACTTTTTTCTCAAAAGAAGTCTCAAACCATTTGTAGTGGTTTTGAGCACTAATTTACGTAAGAATTTTTTGACTTGATTTTGATTTTCGATATAATGACTGCTTTCTCTTCAGTTTTTTCTTTGCCTTGAAGAATTTTGCAATTCTAATTCATCAGAATGAGAATTTGTTGTTGTAATATTTTACCCATTAAAAAATATGGTTGAATTTTTTTCCCGTTGACTTTTTTGAGTTTTGCGATTTTTAACGAGTAAATCCCCCTATCAAGCCAAACTGAGAAGATATTTACGTGCTTTTCAGGGGCGCTGAGTATGTGAATAGCATTTGCTTGTCTATTTAACTTGAGGGTCTCAATGTCTCAATAAGATTTCGGCGAATTTTGACATGTAAAATAACGAAAGTCACCATTTTTGACACATTTATCTGATATTTATCATGTAAACTCGAAATTTGATATGTAATGTTACCAATGAGCAAATTTTGTGTGAACTTGAGGTAGCATAACGTTAGGTATGCTCGATGTATGAGCAAAGGAATGACGTTTGACTCCTGCGCGTAGCGTATTTTTTCTTTTCTATTTTTTGATTTTTCTAGGGGAACTCTAGCAAAAATAAGCGAACGAACGCTATAATAGTGAGATGTATTTGTTATAATCATCAAAGAGATTCATAACAGAAGCCCATTAATGATTTGTAATTGGTTTCTGTTTATAAACATATCATGATCAAGTAATACCTTGCTAAGATCATGAAACATATTACACCACTAGAATCAGCACCCACAAAAAGCACGTAAATGTTTCATCAGATTCGTCCAGGAAGGGGCTTTACTCGTTAAAAAGCACAAAACTCAAAAAAGTCTACAAGAAAAAACAAAAATATTCGATAACAAAGTGTTTATACTGCATTCGTAAAAAGCCTATAAATTATGGATGAGCGAATAGGCCAAAATGGGCCAATTCGCTAAAATCGCAGACCCAATTTGCTGAAAAGTGACATTGTTGTGACAATTTTTTTAAGAATTATATTTGTATCCTAAAGTATCACCAGGTAGATATACCATTAGTATTTTTGATTATAATTTCAAAATATTAAAGCTAAAATCAGAGGGTTTGATTTTATTTAAAATTAATCTTGGGTTTTTGAACCTAAAAACGAGTGATTTTTAATACACAATAGTTTGCAGTGTCACTATTAAGTTATTGATAAAAAATTGAGTTTTTCTCAAGAGCTTCTCGATAAATCTATGCTTTGTCTTGGTTGTTTATTATCTAAATGAAATGTGCAATATGAAAGTCATATAGCGCATTAGCGAATTTAGCGAACCCGTAGCGCATTCTCTGCGCAATTCAATTTTGAATGGTTTACGCGAATTCAGTGTACATGTACTAAAAACCTTATTAGCAAATTTTTGCAACTTTTCTTCTAATTACACAGGGGTTATATTAATTATCGAGGGAAAATATAAGATAATATGGGGAAGAGAAATTGCTATAAAGGGTATTCCAGATGTTTCTATAAAAAGGGGATTTGAAAATAATAAGGGGATTTTATTGTAGGGGTTCGATAAAATAATGAGGTAGATTTTTATAATTGTTAGGGTCAAAAGGCATTAGGGACTGGGACAAAATAGAACAACGTGCTTTTCTGACATGTAACTTATTTTTGACATGTAAAGTCAGAATGTCAAAATAAAGAAAAGTGACGTGTTTACGGGAAAAAATGGAAAAGTGTCAATAGGTTGAAATGGATTGAACTCAATGTTGGAAGCCAAAGAAGACTTCATTATGAGTAGTTGTGGCCTCATAGTGAAGGATGACCTGGTGATCTAGCAGAGATGCATCTAGATGCATATTCAACAGAAGCATGATTCGATGCATGGCGAGGTCGGCCTGAGACTTCCAAAGCCCTCGAGTGGCCAAACCAGGCCCTAACAAGAACCCACTTATTGATTCAATTCTTAATACACATTACATTTTCACTTTTGAAATTAATATATTATTATTTTTTTTTCTATTTTTTTATTTTTTCACAGATACCTTTTTCATTACAAGATTATTTTCATATTATTACTTATTCTCATAATTATTAATATATCATTAAATTCATAATTAATTGTTCTTGAATCATGAATTAGATAATGTTTTCATATTACTTTCATTTTATATACTGATTTATATTATTTAGATTCTCAATTTGATCCTTATATTCTTTGTAAAATTCGTTTTTTACTAAATTTTTATTTTTTTTCTTCAAATTATTTGTTTATAATTCATATTTACCATGCAAGAAGGAATAATTTTGACTGAGTTTCTTGGTTTGGAGTGCAACAAAAATTTGCAATGAACTACGTTTATGGTCTTCATACTCAGCGTGGAGTTTCAATCTATAAATGTCAGTATTGTTTAGACTACAAAGATATTTATAACACTTTTTATAAAGGCGACAATTTGCCCGCGCAAAAAAGTGATAATTTATTCATGAAGAGTGACTTTAAGGTTCTATGTCACTTTTGATGTTCACTTTTGTCCTAGACTCAACGGCATTATAAAGGGTCCTTGATTTGCTCCTTCCGCGCTATTTTTAAAAATGTTGAGTTCGCGCGCAGCCAAAAAGTGTCTAATTCGCACATCCATACTATAATACAAGCTTTTCATAGATTATCAACCAATGCATAAATATAATTTTGCAAATATATGAAATAATAAACATGGGTTTCAGGCAGTGATGTGGGCAATATATTCCACTTGTTTAAATGAGTTTATAAAAAATTGTTCGAAAATAGTTGTTGATGACGGGACTAAAAAGTGAATCATTTAACTTCATTAATATTATATAACCTTCTATTAACATATGGATATGAATAAGAACAACATATAGAAGAAAATTAATGGAGATATAGCATAGTTAACCCAAGTTTTATAAAAAATATAATCGGATTTAATTTTAACCAAACAAAATCCAAAATCAAACATAGAAATATAATAAACAGATGAAAAATGAATATTCTAATGATTTATGGCTTATGTCAAATTTAAAGGTTAAAATTGAATTTGAAATTTTAATAAATAGCTTCAATATTTCTAATATAAAACATACTCAATAAATAATGATTGATTATAATAGTTAGAATCTTCAATTATTCATATTTTGTGTTGATATCAAATGAAAATCGATAAGAAATTGGATATATTTCAAAATTAAGTTGAAGAACAGATATAACATAAGGAGTAGATGCCAAAAATAGCAAAAACAAATAGCTCACAGTTTATAAATTTATAATTAATTTTTAAACGGCAACTAAAAAAATGAATAAAGAAAATTTTAGCAGCGATGAATCGATGAGCGACAACGAAAGTGAGCTCATTGCGAAGATTTCGCGTTTGGAGAAGAAAAACTCGCTCCTTCAGGAGTCAAATAAGTACTTACAAAAAAAATTTGACGAAATGTCTGAAATAAATCAAACATTACTCGAAAATAAGAACGTAATTGAGTCCATTAGGAAGGAAAACAAGCAATTACAGTCAGAAAACAAAGATTTGAACCAGAGAATTCAAATATTGTGCGAACAAAACGAAAGTTTACAGAAAGAGCTTGACTCAAAGAAAAAGCCAAATCAGAGGCTCCTTCTATCAGAATTAAACGATTTAAATGCACGTATCAATCGTGAAAGAGAAGAAGCTGAAAATGCAAGGCAAAAGCTTGAAAAAGAGATCCAAAACCTCAAAAAGGACATCAGCCAGAAGGATTCTGATATCAAAACAGTAATGTTACTTCTCGATCAAGTTAAATCAGCAAGTGAAAAGTATTTCGACAAAAATTTCTCGACAACAAAGGATTTGATAGAATACATTAAATCAAATACTGGCAAAGATGATGGTTTAGAAGAGAAGCAGCTTCAAGAACTTTGCAATTCCCAAGAAAATCAAATTCAAGAACTTCGAAATCTTCTCAAGACAGAAAGGAAGAGAAAGCACACTTTTGAAACAGAAAACAACCAAATGAGAGAGAAAATTTCAAACATCGAAATAGAATACGTAATTAAAATCTCAGATCTCACTCAAAAGCTTGAAGAAGCATTACACAAGATTGAGCTCATGAATGTCACTCAGGATAATGAAAGAGAACAATACGAATCGAAGATCGCTTCAATGCAAGATTTAATTGAGAAATTAAGAAACAGAGCTCCACAACAATCTGATAAATCCGGACAATACGAACCTGTGATTGCAAACCTTAAGGCACAGAACAAAGATCTCATGGACAAGTTGATGAACACAAACAACAAACTTGCAAATGCACAACGCGAAAATAACGAACTTCTTGGCCAGATTTCAGCTTTCAACGGTGCCAAAGACAATCTCCAGAATGCAATTGCTCAGCTTAGAACAGAAAACAACCACTTAAGAGAACAAAATGCTGTTGCACATAACGATTTGCAAAAGATGAAAATCTTGAATGCTTCTCTCGAAGAACAAACAAGATCAGCGACAGCACAAGTTCAAGCTGCTAAGGCAACATTCAACCAAACAAAGCACGCATTCGCTGAAGAGACAGCGAGATCAGATCAGTTGAAACAAATTGTTGAATCATTCAAAGATATATTCAATAAGCAAAAAGCGGAAATCGAGAAATATAACAATGACCGCAACAAACTGCTCGGAATAGTAATGAAGCAGAGACTGTTTGTTGAAAAATTGGCTTCAGATATAAATGAAGTTAAGTCACAGATGAAGAAGGAAATCAAAGTCCTCAAGGAACAACTTGAAATTGAAATGAAGAAAGGAGAAGATATCAACTACAAATGCGATGAGATTCCAGTTACATCATGGTTCTGTTCTGAATTCCCTAAGGACTTGTGCCAGCAGATATCCGATATATCAACTAACCAAGGCCTTAAGACGGTCACGAAGTTGAAATATGTTCTCGAAACAATCAGCAAATATTACAACAGTAAGATGAATGAAACAGAGAAACAAACAGATAAAGAAGTGACAGCACTTAAATCATTCATCAATGTTTTGTCTGATTTCATTAACAATGTTGCTGCAGTAATGCACGAGGACAAGTTAACACCAAATGATCTCGCTAAAGATCCACAGATTGGAACTAATTTCATCACAACATTGTCATCGATGATTGGTGATCTCCACACAAAGACAGAACTTCTCAACGAGATTGACAACGCATGCCAGAAATTGTTCAAGTTAGTCAATGCTGTCAACTTCGAGAACGCCGTTAAGAAGGTTGAGCGTCTCATTAAGTCTTTGAAAGTTGCCAATGCACTAATCGAAGAGCAGAAAGTCAAATGCGCAAATGAACGCAATTGCAGAAAGTCAATTGAATCAAAGTTCATTACAATTTCAGAGCAGGCACAAAAGGATTCCGAACAGAAGCAGAAGATTATATCAAATCTCAACGATGAGAAGGCGGCTTTGAATGATAAGATCAGAGCACAGGAGTCAGAAATTATTCATCTCAAGAATGAGCTCAGGAACTTTCAAAATGAAAATGACGAATTCCTCAACGCCAGAGATATTGAGCACGAGTATGATATTGATGAAGTTCGTAAGGAATGCGACGAAAAGCTCAGAAAGGCAAATGAAGAGATCGATGAGATCTCTCAAGCTCTTGATGATCAAATTGCGGAGAATAAGAACTTGGAAAGCTTAGTTAAGCAGCTGCAGAGAGATTTAGAAAACTCTCAACTTGAAAATGAAGACAAATCTCGTCAACTCGCAGACATTAAGTTAGAACTTGAATGCACAATTCAGGAGAACAAAGAAAACTTGGCACGCGAGAAGAAGGACCTCAGTGAACAATATGAGACTGTCATCGAATCAATTAAAGCCAAGAATGAGGAGCAGCGCCAGATAATTGACAAACTCACAGCATCATTATCAGAAGCAGAGACTCGTTATAAGATTGCATTCAAGACAAATAATGCATTATCTGAGGAAAATAAGGAATTAGAGTCCAAGATTGCATTATTAACAGATGAAATTGACCGTGAAAAGAAGTTACGCGAGAACCAAATAAAGGCAATTGTTTTGACAACAGAAATGAAGTTCCAATCATTGATCGATGATGAAAGATCGAGATTCGAAACGGAAAAGCGTAATTTGTTTGCATACTTTGCTTCAAAGTTCAACAATCTTTTCGATGGCCGCAAACCTCTTGATGACGAAACATTCAAGACGCTTGTTAACCATCTTCATAAAGATTACGAACGCAAGAAAGATGAAATTAATGGTGTTAAACGTCTCTTAGGTTTAACAGAAGATGAAAATTCTGTTGATCATCTTTCTAAGCTCTTAATGACCATGTTCCTACATAAATGAATTTCTAGAATTTGTTGCTAATTATTAAATATCTATTGTATTACTGCATTGATTGAAGCGATTTTATGTTTAATATATATCTGTGGTAAAGCAGCTTGTTGATCTGTGCATTCTTCAATTCATTTCTCTGAATTGATAAGCAGTTTTTTAGAATAAGACAAACAGCCAATGAAAAAACGGAATTAATCTATTTCTTAACTTTTTAGAATAAAAATAAATATATGAATTGATAAACTAATAACATTAGTATACTTGTTGTATATTGGACATGTTAATAAAATTGCAGGAAAAACTCTGACCCAAAGAGATTCAACCTTCTGGTAAAGAGTATAAGGATTCATAGGAAAACCATGATACTCTGTTGATTTCATCCCAATTGGATAGTTCCAGTTCCATGCATTAGGTTGACTATCAATGTATGTTGCTCCAAAGACTGTCCTTTTGAAACTAGCACAAAAACCTTGAAATGCTGTACTGTTTAATGATGATGTAGGTAGCAATGCAAAATCTGGAGCTGATTTGCCATTGTTGCCTTCGCATTGATGAATAAATTGACTTTGAACAAAATGGAAAAAGCTAATGCTTGGAATATCATAAAGAAATTCATAGAGTCCTTTATTTTTGGGAACAATTCTACCTACTTCCCTTATGATTGAATATTTCTGCGTTTCATTTCGATAATCTAAAACTTCTTCGATGCTATTGAAAACTACATCATTAGAACAATTGTGATAGAATATCTTGAGGAACACGACACCATTAATTGTTTTTTATTCATAATCAGTGCTGTTGTAGATCTGAGAATGCTATATTATAAATCAAACAAATAAAAAATGACACTTTTATCAAAGGTTATTCCTCACATTAAGGTTATAATACTGAAGCAAATGTTTAATTTCAAATCCAATCAAGAATCCTAAAACCCATAAAATCTTGTGTAATAAATTAAAATTGCGTTGCTTTGCTCTAATTTTGATCAGAGAAAATGAAAGTTTAGTATAAATAATATAAAGTTAAAGAAATGAGTCAGCTAAAATGCTTTCAATAGCTTTCCTGATTTTCTCTTTGTTCAGATAGAGAGGTATCGGAGAATCCAAGCCTATATTCGATGTTTTCATATCTTCATCCGTGTAAACTGGAATATGGACCTCATGATAGGCAATCTCAACAACTAGAGTTGATGCCATTTTTCCGTTAAGAGGGATATACAAATGGCTTGCTGGGAATGCTAAGTGCTCGATATATGCTGGCAATGGATGATCAATATATTCTCCAGTCATGACATCAAAGAGAACTTGATCTTCTCTATCACACCAGCCGAGATTAAATGATGGTGGGCGATAAAGTTCATAGTATCTTTCTGGGAGCTTGTGTTGAAGTGGAAGAGGTTCGTCATCTTTGCAGAATTGTGTTCCATAGATTGTGTTGACTGTTTCAAAGTTAACAATATGCTTTTGATAAAATATTACATTTTCAAAAGTCAAGCATCTTCTATAGAAGATGAGTTTCTGTTTTGGATCCTCGATTTTAGAAGCAATTTCTTTGGCAATCTTGATAATCACCTCTGAAGGATTTTCATCACATTGAATCAGTTCATTGATTAAATCGTTTAGAGGATCATTATCGATTTGATGTGTTTTGTTTTGAAGCCTCTGGTTGAAGAAAGCAGCTCTATTGAGTTCTTGAATTGCGGAGAGATCATTAATAACATCAAATGATCTATATCTTATTTCAACAATTTTTATGTTGTTTGCGAAGCAATCCTCGACAGAGAAATTGGCTTCGAGTGATTCTTGATTTCTAGACCAATCACTTGGGATTTCATAATATGGTAAGAAGAATGTGTATACTTTCCTATCAAGTGGGCAGTGATTTATGTTGGTACAGTCCTTGTGAACAACGTGAGTGCATCCTGTAAATCTGAGCTGAGAATTCTCCTTATCTTCGCCAATCCACTTTAAGATTTCTGTTTCTGAAATACGGATTTGGTAAAACAGATTCTCTGGTTTGCCACAAACACAGCATGTTTTAGTAGCTTTATCAGTAGCTTCTTCTTCCTCGATCTCATTATCAATATTGAACTCATTTTGCTGATTCTTGAGTTGAGACAATAATTTTGCGCGAATGGAAGCAGCCTTTGATTTATCAACAGCTGTTTTGTCTTCAACCTTTGCTTCCTCGCCAAGCTTCTCTGTGATGAACTTGCATATATCTTTGTTGCGTTTGAGCAGCGTTAGAACGTTGTATGTTATTTCACCATATTTGATATTCAAACTGAAGATATCATTAATCTCATTTGGCGATTTTTCAATTAATTCGGCTAAGTTATTAGCAGAAATTTCAACCGGTTCTTTATAATTTATTGAGTTATTTGAAAGATATTCACCAATTATTGTATTGACAATTTGGATTAATGATGGATGAGGTTTTTCTGAATTCTCAGAATGTTCAATAAGAATTTTAATAATGAATGCGTTCGTGACTTTTGATGTAATTAAATTAAAGAGAGAAGCTGGCTCTGAAACTCTTGGATATGGAATAAATTTGTCTTTGTGCTTATCATTGTAATATTTCATTGCAGAGAAGAAAGTTGATGCAGATTCATAAGGACAATATGGTGTAATCATTTCATTATCGTTCAAATGAACAAAACCTGATTCTGTAACAACAATCTTTTCTCCCAATTCATGTAATATTTTTGGAACAGAATGATTGTCAGGGTAAACATCTTCAATATGGTTTGTGTGAATATCTTGTTGTGATAGTAATGCACCTAAATAAAGAGAGCGCCATTCAACGAAATTCTTTGATTCATCCCACATTGAAAGTGAAATTATGAACTTAAGGAACATAACTCTTGCTGGACCAATGTATTCATTGGACTCATCGTAAGCACCAAATACATGAGCAATAAAGTCAACGATATCATCCTTATCGTCTGTGCAATTCAAAATACTTTGGAGTGAATTATACTTAGCTATTACGCGTTCAGGAACTTGGAAATGTCTATTGAAAGCTTCAATTGTTCCATCATCGTTTCTATCAAATATATGCAGAATATTTTGGTTGAGCACAGCAAAGAATCTGATGATAAATAAAGAAATGTTTTTGATGAAGTTTTGCTTATTAACATTGTTTTTGGCGCAAAATTCATCAACAATATTCTTACCATTCTTTTTAATTATTTCAGCTAAGAGAATATAAGGGAAAATTCCAAGAGTGACAAAGAATTCATCATCAAAAATTGAACAATTCAAGGCCTTTTTATCAAAAATTAATTCATGCTGAACGAGGCGATTATATATTATTTCCGTTACTTCGATTGGGTTTTTGAGTTCAGTCATCGAAAGTGCAATTTCTTCAAACATGAGTGAAAGATGGAAATCAGCCAAAGATTTGTATGTTAAGTCATCTTGCTTAACGCCTTTTGCTTTGTATATTTTATGTTGATTGATAATATCAACCGAGTCTGACGCTACCTTGCATGCAAACTTTGATGCTTCTGCGACTATATTTTCATTTGAGAAGATCGGAGTTATCATATCAGAACATAGATTAAACCAAGTAAACAAATTCATCGATAATTGTTCATCTAATGTCATTGTTTTATAAAATAGAAATAGAGCACTGCAAAAGCCATCTGCAATTTCAACAAGATTAATCAATTTGCGCTCAGTAAGTATTTTAAACATATCTGAATCTGCAACAATATAAAGTGTTTTTGGAATCTCAAGATGACCTGGTTTGTTTCCACCATAACTTCCCAATATATATGATGGGAGAAGATCAATATATTTCGGAAGGATTTGGTTGATGAATACATCATCAAAGCTGAAAATTGCGAACAAGCTTGTGTATTGTTTCAAAGCCCAAGGAACAATTTCAACTAAATTTATGAAAAATTCTTGCAAGTTAACATTTTCAGCGAATGCTGTGTTGAATATACGTACAATTGGATTTCCTGCCTTAATGAACTTACTGATCCATTTGAACAAAACACCAAATTCGGATGGTGAAGTAAAATCGCATTCTTTGAGTAAACGTGCGAATATTTCTGTGATTTGCTGCCTCAGGTTGCTATCCAAAAGATCAGGAGAGTAGTCTGAGCAGTTTTTGTGTTCATTGCAAAATCCTTGTGGCTTTATATAGTTGTTGTTTCCACAGTCGCAGAACGCACCATCGAATGCGTTAATTCCGCATTTGTGTCCTTCGTGGTTTCCGTTGAAGAAACATTTTAAGCATAAGCAGGCGGACTTTTCTATCATGCAATCGTGGCAGAAAGCGAATAAGTTCCTCGTAGATTTCGAGTAGTCGCAACGATGTGGAAGTTTTGTGCTTAAATCTTTGAGAAAATCATTAAAATTGTCGAATTTGTCGCCCATAAGCTGTTTTTCTGCTTCTTCAATGATTGAATCTAGTATAAAAGAGTTTATTTCAATATCTTCTTCGTAATCTTCCTCTTCATAATGTGATCCATAAAAATCAACATCCCCATCCATCATTAAAAATGATAAATTTTTGAATAACTACGACTTAGAATTTTACATGTCTATCCAGCCATGAATTGTTTTTTGAGTGAATAAATTAAGGGGTTATCAAATTAAATGAGGGGATAATTCTTTGGAAAGCAAATTAGCAATATCCCCAACTTTTCGAGTGGAGCAAAGCCGAACTCAAAAAGTTGCAAATATTGTCATTCCTATAGCCTTCAAAAAATTCATGATCAATAAAAAATATACTTGCACTTTTTTTCTCAAAATATATATTTCGTGAAAAAGTCTCTTTCCATTTCTGTTCTAACTATCTTCCTGAGATTTGCGAGGCGCCAGCCTCGCAAATCTCAGGTTACTTAATTTCTTAATGATTTTCAAGTTTAATTCAATTTTTCAATTGTACAAATTAAATTAAAATGTCTCTTGAGTTTGACGCCTTAGTGAGATTTTCGCGAGGCATTGAAAAACACTGAGTATCAGATCAGACAAGACTAACATATGACAAGCTAATACATAATTATGAACAAGAATCCGAAAATGTGAATCTTCTCCCTTTTTACATTTTTTTGCCATTTGTTGATACCGTCAAAAATGGTGGTAAAATATTTCCAAAAAAATCTTATACTTTTCGGAAATATATTGTCGATGCCTTTTTTATTTTGATATTTGTAAACTTATAGTTATCCACAAGCAGTTTAAGATCTTTAATCATTATTAAGTTTACAAATATCAAAATTAAAAAGGAAAAAGTATTGCACCGCCCGGGAATCGAACCCGGACCCCCACCTTGGCAAGGTGAAATTCTACCATTAGACCAGCGGTGCTTCACAATGTATTAAACATAAGTTAATTTATAGATTAAAATTTTCAATTGATTTCAGGTTCATTCTCTAAAAGTAACGAATGCTTATTTGACATTATCTCATGCCTTTAGTTTTTTTGATCATTTTGTGATAATGAAAGAAATTGATGAATATCCAGAATACAAAATGCATCCATTTTTCAAAAAGATGCCTCGTCCCCTCAGAAAATGTATATTTCGTTACTGCAACACAACGGTTATGCTCATTCTCGGTGTTATTCTCTTTTTAATTATAATTCCAATCATCACCCAACGATCTATCAACGCAAATCCCTATGGAATGAACAATATAACTAAAATTGATGGCAGGTACATCACTCTCATCAAGCATAAATCAGCAAATTTACTTCAGCCATTAACAATTAACTTTAGAAAGTCCGCTTTGGACTCGTTCACGCCATACAAAAGAAATTCAGACGATAAATGCATAAATAGGTCAGTTTATAACATCGAACTTTCGAGATTTCTTGGATATAATCCATTTGAAGATGATTTATCAATAGAACGTTTCCTTGTTGTTGGAAATGAGTCTGAAATCGGTTATCAGATCCATAAACTCATTCCAAACACTCTATTGATTGGTTGCCAAAATTTCCTCGACTTTTCTTCTTCAGATGCTGCTAAAATACTCAGCACAGTCAAAATAACTCACGCTGTTGTCAATTGTCCTATTGACATGATGACATATTTAGAAGATAATTATATCAGAGGAATTTCAAGATATTTTAAGACAAACGGCATTAAATTCGCCTTTGTTTTGGATAATATTCCTTCTGATGAAATTGCTAAAGTTATTACTGATTATCAAGGACAAGTTATAATTAAACCTCAAATTGTTAGCGATAAAGGTCTTCTTACAGAAGCTTTGTCTGATTGTTTGAGGTCTCATCACACTGAAATTACCATTCCTTCTGATGAAACACAAGTCACTGATCTCTTAGACACACAAATTGCAAACTATGTTATCGAGCAAATTAACTCAACAAACAACAGGGAACCACTCATTGTCATTGAAGGAGATAACTTCTTATCGCTTAAGAAGGCCATCAAGCAATATGCTAACCCCGATGGAAAGTGTTCCATTGCTTATAAGTACAATGACATTAAAGATTCGCAAACAAATCTTATGTACAAAATGGTGCATCTCGAAGGCACAAAGAATCCATTATCAAAGATTCAAGTTCCTGATGTTAGTTATTTCATCAATGAGACATATATTTCTTTCGTTGTTGTTTTCGAAAATCAGACATCAAGAGCCAACAGACTTCTTAATAACATCGCAAATCATGTCAGCATGTTTAAGATTCATGATTTCGAAGTTGTTTTGGTTGGAACATCAAAGTTCGAAAATTTACCACTTGAAATCCAAGGACATGCAATACAGATCATGTACAATCAGCCATTAACACTCACTGAAGCCAAGAATGTCGGTATGCATCGTTCTAAAGGAAGATTTGTTGTCGTTGTCGATGCAAACACCCAATTTAGAGATATTTTCTTCAAGGCAATTGCTGCACGTGATTTCAACTCATACTTCCTTTACAAGTCTGTTGTTAGCCATGAGCTCAAAGAATATAAGTTTAAGCTTATGAAGCACATCGCCCAAATAGAGAATGAAAAGTTTGGTGATGGATTTTTCCTTGCTTCAAGAACATTTTGGAATGCTGTTGGAGGATTCCCAGAATTTGGAGAATTTGATTCTGACAATATCCTTATTGCAAAGGCAATGAAGCTCATTCCAGGCTTTGGCTTGTACAATTTGGATAAATTCATCTCAATGCAGGAAAGTTATGTTCGCAAGTTCAATTTCGTCGATAAATCAGAAAACTTTATTCAAGACTTCTTCTGCTACGGTGAAAGTAAGGCACTTTCAAGGTTGTATGACTTATTCAAGTGGGGACATCCATATGATAAATACAACGAAATAATTCTGTAACATATAATTTATAGATCAAATAAATCATTAATTTACAAAAAAAGTGTCTTTTTAATGGACGAAAATTTCAATTCTGAGCTATTTAATTCATTAATGAATCGGTTTAGTGAATATCTCGAATTGGATCATAAAATATTCAACATATAAAGCAGAGAAGATGTGGATGAATCGTTGATTTCAATCAATGAATATTTGTCTCATAATAATTGCGAAAAATCAAAATTCGCAACATTAATATCTCATTATAATTGATATTTTATGTTTCGCGATCGTGTCAATCCAAATCAAGAAATATTTCTATATATAGAACAAGAATTATAGAGTGGGCCTCTTTAGATTTCTTCGAAGTAATGGTACTGAAATTACACAAAATTGCACCAATTTGAGTATTATTGGACAAAACAACGACATAATGAATGAATACTTTAAATACTTTGAACCAAATGAGAAATGTTTAGAAAATGCAATGCTACTCATGATTATAATTTGGTAATCGAATTGAGTCAGAGACATAATCTCGAGATTGATGATATTCATATTGTTCATTATTTGAACTTTCCATTGCTCTTTTACAAGATTACATCTTCCAAAGAATACAATTCACATTTGATTAACTCAATTTCATTCGGATATATTTCATTAGTTGAAAAACTTTTGGAACTTGGAGCAGATATAAATTATCAAAATATCTATGGTCAAACACCTTTAATTATTGCTGCTATAAGAAATTTCGAATTGCTGTGTAAATTTATTATAGAACAGGACTCGAATTTAGTTATTCATGAGGAAAACAGAAGAACTGCTATAACATGTGCTGAAATTACTAAATCACTAAAATGCTATGAACTTTTACTTAAATATGCAGCCAACCCTGAAATCAAAGATATTAATGGGAAGAATGCTTTCGAATATAATAATAATTCTCGAAATTAGATTAACGTCACTCATCCATCAATTTAAAAACATAAAATAAAATTCGGAAATTCAGACAATATTGCGTTCTAAATGGACATGTTGGGATAACTACATTGTCTGAATTTGGAAGATTCAGAATAAGAATTTGAGTTAAATTTCCTGTATCATTGTTGTTAATAACACAATCGAAATGATGATCATATAATCTCAAATACTTATTATTTATGAGAGTTACGTTAATCAAAGTTAACGAAGAATTGTAATATGTACCAAAAAATTGCCAAAGGAGAGATGTTATCACTAAAAACGCTGTTTTTGAGAATCAAGGTGCAATTATATTCAGAGTGAAATATTCCATTTGTAGGATTTTCCAAAGAGTTATTTATTACATTTGAATAATGAACTAAATGATAACCAAATGCACGATACAAAATTCTCCTTCTGGTTACAATGTTCTCAGCAATTGAAAAATATTTACAAAGTGTTGTTTTCGAGCTTCGAATGAAATAACTTGGAACACTGAAGCCAATATTTTTAGAATAATTAAGGCTTTCAAAGATCATATTTCCATTATAGCAACCACTATTAGCACCAGAACAATTGCAACATGCGAAAGCAGATAAATTAATGGAAATATATTTGAATGTATCAATCTTTAAACTTGCCAAACCGTCATTTGTATTTGTGCAATTAATTAAATACATAAATATATTTTACATTGAATGTTCCATTAGCACCAAAATGAATTGCTGTAGCTTCTTGATTCGATGAAAATAAATTCAAAAAATTGCATGTATGAACCAACATTTTTGTAGATACTGTTGTTGGTTTCATTGAAATGCAAATGGCATTTGTAAAATTACAGAATACAACATATAAAACAAAGCAATTAATTTTAGGATCAAATTTATTCTTTTTGTTGAAAACAGAAATAGAACGATTATCATGATGATGGAATTCACTCCAAAAGTCTACCTCCAATGATTTATGTGATATCAATTGCCTCTGAAACCTTTCGACGTAATGAATCTTTCAAAAGTGTTACTTTAATAAGGTTTAACTATTCAAATATAATTCACCCATCATTATAAAGACTTGAATGCAAATGCGAAAATTCATTGTGGTTTAATTGGACAAGTTGGAATAATTATTGTTAAGTTTCAATATGATATTATTTAAGATAGTAATAACTTTATTTTTCTTAGCACGTTTTAGATCAGAAATATTTTCATGAGTACATCCAGTAATTTTCAAAAGATTTTTATAAAGAGTATATAATTTATATTTAACATTTTCTTCATCATCTCCTTTAGGATTTCCACCAATGAAAATTTCATTAAATTATTCCTGTGTTAAATTAAGAATATCTTGTTTTGTTTACGTCATTATTTATGAGAGAAAAAAAATATAAATTTTGTCATAACATATAAAAACACATTTTTTATTTTTCAAATTTATAGGAAACTATTAATAAATCCCTACCATAAGAATTTATATTATTAATTAAACAATATATTTTAATAACAAATTATAAGAAATTACTAGGATTTCGATATAAATTATTGGAAAATTGTTTATTTTATATAAATTAGGGAAGTTATGATTATGTATATTCTCAGATTGCTGATTTTTTGAGGTTAGCCAAATCTTTGGATTATCCCGAAAAATCACAATCTGTATACTACTTGTTTTGAATATAAATAATATCTTTATTAGGCTTGCATATCCCAAAATTATGATTGCAAGCATTTGTATTGTGATTTTGGATTTTTCCAAAATAAATCTTCACTAAATGCTGAAATTTGAAAAATAAGCCCAGGTGTATATATACATCATAAATTTACTGTTAATTTCACTGTGGTTGACTCAAAATTCATTTATTTCATTCGAAATTCTTATTTAACAAAGTTTATTCAATTTATGGCAAAATGGCAGAAATATCATGGAGATTTATTCCATCAAAAAATGATATAAAAACAAATACTTTGATGCATAAAACTTGTATCATATTATATGGTGACACAAATAATATATATTTATATTAATTTGGTTTCATGTTTTATGTTCTTACTGGAGATTTCTTTAGATTAAATCATCCATCATCAAAAATCGCTTTTTATTGAATAAATATGAATAGCATTATATGTACATGCTATAATTTAAATAAAAATGAGAAATGTAAAAATGTAAAATCAGAAATAAAAAAATTCAAAAATTATAAAAATGGAAATCGAAATGTTAGAAGAACAATTTGACCAGTTGAAACCATTGATGTTTCCTGGTATTTTCGACAAGCTCAGTGTTGTCGACGACAAATGCAGCAAATTGGCAAAACTAATTCTATTGACAAACAGATCTTCGCATTACAACCTTTTCGCTGAAGTGCTTTATGAACACTACAAACAAGGACCAAAAACCGAAGAGATTTTGTCAAGCGGCTACGTAGAACCTAAAGAAATTTTAAGAGTTTGGGAACCTCTTGAAGTACAGTCAGTTACAATGCTGTTGAAGCACATATTATCAGATATACCGCGTTTTGTTCAAATATTACTGCAAAATTCGAAAAGACCAGATTTTTATCAAGTGGCGATTTTAACAGTACCGGCTGTATTCTCGTTTTTCAGTACAAAAGAGTCGATCGGATTCGCGTTTAACATGTTAATGGAGCTTATGAGGACTGCTCCCTTTGATTTATTTACAATTTTTATTTCTCCAATTCTCAATTCATCAGCGTGCAGCACTTTTACGAATCTATTGTTCAAAAAATTATTTTGGGCAAATTTCGAGTCAAACATTGACGAATTATTCATTGTGAAAAAAATGATTGAAGAATCACCGCCTTTATTCAAGTTTTTACCTGAACCAGTTATCGTTTTGTTCAGAATGATAACTTTACAATGGGGAGAAATCCAAGTATGGAAAATCTTAGCGAGAACTTTGCTATTTCCTCAGTTTCTTCATCAAATCTCAGTTAAGCCATTCAACCATGTCGTATTGGATACCATAAATATCAATAAAGTCAGAAATCATCTTTATTCCATTGGCGAAAAGAATTCAGACATCAAAAATCTTCCATCGCTTGATTTTGCTTCTTCCTACAAGGAAATACAACAGACATTCATCCCATTCCAGCACAGCTTTGCACATGACTTAGTTTTGACAATTGCCGATATTAAAATCTTAATCTCATTAATTGGTGATATTCCTCATCACACGAAGAGATTACAAGGAATTTATGAGAATAGCAGTCAAGATCCATTCACTCCTTTCTATCTCCACTTCTTCCCAAAGATTTTGGTTCCTCCACAAATGGAATTAAGAAATCTCTTCATCTTTCCAAAATACGTTGACCACGGCCTTCAGCAGCAGTCATCAATGGCACAGCTATGGTCAACATTTGAAAGTGCCGCACTCTCTATCAGAAGAGATCCATTCGAGCTTCTCAAAAACAAACCAATTAACACAGGTGAAGACAATTTGGATCTTCAACTCAACAACAGCATCAACTTGCAGGAATTCTACTTATTCGGACTTGACAAAACAGTTAAAGATTTGTGCATCACTGGAGTAACTCTCGAAAAGCTTTTGGAGCACTCTATGGACCAATCTTCTATGTATTCATGGTTGATAGAATGCAAACTTTGCGAAAACGTCAATGCTATGCAACCAGCCATGAAAATTGTTTCCAAATTGAACTTGAAAATTGACCAGATTACACAGAACTTCTGGGACTTAGTGAGCATTCATGGATGTGGATCACTTTCCATTTCATTCTGGATTGCAATTCTGCTCATGGAAAAGATCGAATACTCATTCCTTAAGAAGTATAAGAAAGAAGTTCTTGAGCTGCAAACAATGTATAGGAACTATTTGATGCTGAAGAATGCGAAAATCAATGCTGCACCAAACTTCAAGAATCCAATCCTCAAAAAATCAATGTGGGAAGTTATTGGATCACTTCAGTTTGCAAACCATCAGAGTCCTCTTTCCAAGCGTTACATCATTCTCATGAATTACATCGAACAGATCGAGCTCATTGTTGCCGCAGAAGGAATTGATGATTCTCTTCAGAAGACAGCAGAAATTCTTGAGTTTTCATTTGCCGAATGCAAACAAATTTGGATTCTCGAGACAATCTTGATATTGTGCTGTGGCTTATACAATAGTGATCAATTCGGCAATTACGCGTCATCAAACAACATCGAAAGATGGAGAAAGTTTAGTGCTGCTTTCATCAGATTTTTGTCTGCAGATATTGATATTATTTCAAAGTATAATGATTTCTTGCAGTTCTCAATTTAATTTATATTTTTTGTATTGTTTATTATACATCAATAAATATGTTATAAAATTCAATTTTAAAGCTTCTTTTTTATGTTAATCAAGCAGCAAACATAAAATAATAGCAATTTAATAATTCAATTTTCAAGTCACAAAGATCGATTGTAATAGAAAAAATTTAGGCGCTAAACAAAACAGCGCATTCATTTTTAACAAAAATACAATTAATTATATTAGTATCAGCTTTCATGTAAATAATTCCTTTTTGTGTGTGATACAAATCATATGCTAAATTAAATGGTTTGGAATCAACTGTGAAACACGCATCAACATTCGAACGAATTTTTGCAAAGTTACCGAATGAAACATTCATCACTAGGATGACTTATTGTTACTCCTGTTGTTGGAGTATCTGTTAAATTTAATTTTGAAACAGTCGGTGTTCCACCTGTTGACATTATTGCTGGCCCTGTTCCATTCAATACAAAACTGCAAAAAGAACATTCGATAATACTATTCACAGCATTTCCATATAAAGTGCTTTGAGTATTACAATGAGCTATATTTAAATTTCCAATGCTACATATACGATATTGAATAATAGAACCACTTGAATATAGACGAATCATCAGCCCAATGTCATTATGTACTTGTTTGGCTACGAATTTACAATTCGATATTAAAAAGCAATTTGTGTTTTCAGAATCTTTAAAATAGATAAAATAAATAGCTGGGATGTCGTGAAAATCGGCATTGTCAATCTACACATTTATACTACTTTCACTTATTGCTTAGTTTTGTGAGAATTTATGAAAGATCGCAGATGGATAGAAGCACTATCATAATCTTCCTTTATCATTATCTAAATCCATCTAATTATGAAAAATCAATGAAGCATTGATTTTATGTCTAAATTATCATGCAAAAGTGATTTCTTATATGGTTATAAAAGTGACATTTATTCAAATGTTTTTCATTTTTGATTTATCACTAAGTAAAACTGATGGAATATTCAACAAAATCTACAACGAAAATATTGTCATTGTCAACGCGAGTGGATCCTCGAAGCAACACTACAACGGATTAAAACAATTGACAAAACCAGAATTTGCAATTGACCCTGTTGATAAACGCTATGATTGGTGTTCTAATTGCGGAAGAACATATGATGAACATCCATGGATTACATTTACTTTGAAAAATAGAAAATTTAAGATTCATAGTTATTTTATTCGTGCTGGATGCTGCTATTCTGGCTGCTGCTGCGAAAAATACGGATATTGCGCTCAGTGCTGCTTATATAGTTGGTCTTTGCAGATTTCTGATGACAACAAAGTTTGGACCGATGTTCATAAGATTGAAAAAGATAATGACATGAGGATATGCAATGAGAAAACATATCAACTTGATAAAGGATATACAGCACAATATGTTCGTTTGATTCAGAACGAGAACTACCCCGGAGATCCACCATGTCTTGCAATAAACAAGATTGAATTTTTCGGTGAAACAATTGATGGATCTCCTTATGACTCCAATGATTTTGTTTCAATTCATGATGACGATGATGATGTTAGTATTATAGGACATATCTCAAAGAGCGGAAACGTTCATATTATATAATTTTGAAATTCTTTGATTTATCATTCTAAAATAGCTCTAATAAGAATAACTTAAGACCTCATTTATTGTCTTATAGTTTATATTCATATATAAAAGAAATAAATTTGATACTTTGATCAGTTTATTTGCAGCAAAGAAATAACTTAATGGTTATAATAAATTCTTTGTATATATGATATTGATAATGTTGAATTTGGCCAAAAGTTTGTTTTTGTTAGGAATGAAAAACGTACGTTAAGGAATAAAAAGGTGACATGAGATTTTAAAATTCATGCAAAATTCTTCATTTCTAGCTGCTAAAAATAGACACAAGGAAAAAAAGCTCAACGAACTCCAGGAGATTGTTGAGCTCCAGAATGAAGAGATTTGGAGGCTTAAAAATGAGCAAAAACAAGTAATTGAGCAAATTGCTCAAGCAGAAGCAGCAAGTTCGAAGACAGATTTGATATTAAAAAGGAAAATAGCGACATTGCAAAGTGAAATAAAGAACTTAGATACAAGGCATTCAATATTAAAATCTCATTCTTCGCAAGCACACTCTAAAATGATAGGAGAACTACAGGCTGAGCATCAAGATAACATAATAAAGCTTAGAATCGAATATGAAACAAAAATTGCAGAATTATCTTTGCAAAATTCGAAACCACCGCCAACAACAGATATTTTGGCCAAAATTGATACTTCTAGAGCCGAAATAGCAACAATTCTCAAAGAAAGAATGTCAAATAACGAAAAACAAATTCAAAAAGAATTACGGAAGCTTGACAGCAAAATCAAAGACTTATCACAGTACTACAAGGAACTAGAAGACAAGGTAAAGCTGAGAAGAAACCTTATCAATGAAGAAAACGAAAAATTCAAGAATTATATCGAAAAATCGAGGGAATTACAGGAAAAAAGGACAAATGCTATAGAAGAAACTCACAGAAGTATAGAAGAACAATATAATATGTTTGTAAAGGCTCAACAAGCAGAAGAAAATGCTATCAGAGAACATAATAACGAAATCATTGAGAAAATTAGAAAGAAGATCTCAGAACAGCGCATAATGGCCTTAAAGATGAAGGAATCAATAGCTACAGGAAGAACTGAGACTTCAAATAAAGTCGATGAAGCAAAACAAGAAAAAGTTAAATTAACATCGGAATTGGACACTCAGATCTACAGTCAGTACTCTGATGGCGAGAAATCGATGCTGAAGGTCGTTAAAAAGGAATACGTCGATAGGCAGTATCTTATCAAGAGATTGGCAGCTTACAAAGAGCAAATGAATGAAATCAAGAAACAAAGAAGCGAAGTATTGGCGGAAGTGAAGAGACTTGATTTCATGTTATATGGCAAGAACGGAAAGTACCAGAAAAAGAAATAGAATATATTTTTGTTTGTTAGTAAAATTTCATATTTGTTAACAGTATTTTTTGTGACATTGATGATCTTAACTACCTATCGTTTGCATAATTTGATGCTGATAATATATAATGCCATACTTAATGAACCACTGGCTGTCTAAGATGCATGCATCGTTGTTATTTTGGTTGCAGATCTAAGCTTCAAAATCACATAAAGGAACAGGAATTTGACAAATGTCAAATAAAACTATTAATTTGACAAAATTATAAAAGCACTCGAAATTGAAGAAATAGATTAAAGAATCGACTTACGAACCGCATTGTGTCATCGCACGTAAGTATATTTTACACAGCAGCAGAGTATATTACCTGAAAATTCATTGAATTTACATGAATAATCGATTAATTGAGCTCATAATCAGTTTTGGAGAAAAATTCGTTAACATTTATATTACATTACATATTTTAGTATTATTTATTAATATATATAACTCAAATTGATGTTCGATCCAACGAATAAAATTGATTATGTCAGATTACAAAAACATTGTGTAATTAAATACTGCTTAATGTGTATGACAATACATTAGCTCGAAAGCTCAGTTCAAAAATCAAAAAAAATACTATTCTAATTCATTCATTTTCTTTCATATGTGACATCACAAGGATGAGGTTAGTATAAATTCAATGAGTGAAGCCTCAAATAATGAAAATTCAAAATCAAGGAAAATAATATCGGCAAAATATCATGAGCAACAGCAAAAATATGTAATATCGGAGTCTTCTATTACATTTTTACTGTTGAAAACGCTAAAATCAGTTTTCAATCAGTATTAATAATTATGGCCTCTATTCTCACAAAAATCATTCAAAAATTGAGAAAAAGAGTCCATAATAATTCTGATTATTTGGAAAATTTTGGTAAAATAAATTCACCAACTAAAAGCAAATAGAAATATCGAAGAAAACATTTGAGAGTGAAAGAACGGTTTTATAGGCCATTTTTTATTTCTTTCTCTTGCAATCGCTTCGAGACGTGGTCGGATGCGACCGATAGAGAAAGGCACAAATCCTTGGGGAGTTTAAACCACCATTAGTTCTCTGCTATTTGGTATTCCCGCTCCCCGACACTTTTATTGTTATTCTAATAGAGAAAAGAGCTTATTGTTATCTGCAAATCGAAAATTCCAATATCGAAATGAATATACTTTACGAGAACTGTTTGTTATCCTTCTACAATATTTGATTTTAAATATTTTTTTACAAATATTTAGAGATATGCCATTACTTTCGATATATGTTATTACACATTGGTCCAAATGCATCTTGGATTAAGTGACTTTATGATATTTTGATATTGAAAATAAATTTGAAAATTGAAATTTTTTGCATTGTCTTTGTGTATGGCATCCATTTAATTGTGTCCTATTCATTATTGATGTTGATCGCATATCAAATCACTCAAGATTTGATGTTTTGTAAAAGAACAAAAAAAATGACAGTTATATTTTACGTTGTCAGATATTGTTTTTCTTCATTTTTATGACTATCTAATTGAGTTATTCAGGTTCTAAACATATTGCAACGATTATTTGATCTTTTATACATTTTGTTTCTGTTTAGAAGACAATATTCATTCAAACTAATCATATTGATAAAATATTAAAATGAATCCGTAATATACAGCCATTTTAACTTAAAGAAATTGTTTTATCTATTCAATTCAAAGTAACCTTTCATGCTTATTGTAAATAAAAACAAAATATTTAAAAATAACATTAAAAATTAAAATAAAATAACAGAAAATTACTCTTCTTCCTCATCTTCTTCTCCGGCTGTGTGCAGGCCAACAATTCCAGTCTCTAATTCTAGCATTTCCTTTAATCTCTTGATTTTTGTTCGCTTTTTCTCAATCAAAGCTTTCAAGTCTGCACATTCCTGATATCTCGTTAATGCTTTTATGCTGAGAATGAGAGTGAGTGCTCCATCCTTGATGTAGTCGTCAGAGCATATTATTTGAAGCGCTGCTGCTTTATTCCATCCCCAGGAATCAGTTGAAACATAATCTGATGAATATTGCTTAGAAAGTGGCTGCACACCTGGTATAGCAGGAATTATATCTACTCTATACTCATATGGCGTCAATTCAAGTGGTCCTGAAAGCAATTCGACGAAAAATGATAAATGCGTGTTTAAGCCATTACCATTTCCGTTTGGATATATCTTTGCACGCCACTTATTTCCATAGCATGGTATTTTCTTTGAATATATGTATCTTATCTCATCAAAAGTAAGATTTTGGAATCTTTTTCTTAATCCAATGAAATCATCAATCTTGATTTCAAAAGAATGGAAATCTGGAAGCAGAGGATTTCGTATATGAACAGCATTCTCGAATTTCCTATATTTCTCGTTTTTGAGTCTACTATCGCTTAATTTCTTTGCAGCATCAAGTATTGATGCAACATTTTCTTGCTTTTGCTGAACTTTAGCTTCTTTGTATAATCTTTCTAATTCTGAAACAGCCATCATTCCACCGTTTGCAATATTTGAAATCGCTTCTTCTGCAGCTTTGAATGATTCTTTGACTCTGTTCATAACCTTATTGAAGTCATCGTACATATCCATGCTGATTGCTTCTTTTTCTTGCTGTAAATCTTTAGAATTTTGCTTTAATTCGAGACTTGTTGCTCTGAGCTGATCTAAGTATTTAGCAATGAGTGGAACTTGTTGTAAT
This sequence comes from Trichomonas tenax, assembly GCA_023091735.1. NCBI lineage: Eukaryota > Parabasalia > Trichomonadida > Trichomonadidae > Trichomonas > Trichomonas tenax. The sequence continues at coordinate 41,550 of JALKBU010000375.1, forward strand.
ATCCTTTGCTTGAGTCCAACGAATTCATCTAAAATTGGTATTATTTTGTGATTTTTATGTTCTGTATATTGACCGGTAACAATCTCATAAAGACATCCAGAACATATATATTTGTGGCAATCCTGGCAAATATATTCGAATTGCTTTGAATGTAGTAAACAAATCGTGTTTTGTTCAGCAGAAAGCGAATATACGTTCAATATATCTGAAATACAGTCAATCCATGGTATATGGAAGTACGGTGGATCACTGCATTGTGTCCTACAGTAAGGACATGTCTTATTTTTCGTGAACCATTCATCAACGCAGTTTTTGCACGCGATTTTCTGGCAACAACGCATCATTATCGAATCTTTGGACTGCTCCATGCAAACGAAGCACGTCAAATGATCCTTTGCAGTTTCTACTGCTTCTTTAAATGAAATACTTGTTATTTTTTTGGAAAAGTGTCGGTTTAAAAATAAATTGGTAATCTTGATTTTATTCTATTTTTGGCCTTGCATTTGTATTTTATTTTTATGTTTCATCGAATTTTGGAGATCTGTTGGAAATTTATTTTCAAGGATTTTACTTACTCAATAATAGACCATAAGCTTTTGTGGTATTACAAAACTAGTGATATATATTAATGTGCTCATTTGGTTTTTGAATATGAAGTAAAAATAAAATTCGTAAAAATATATGTTTAATATTAATAATATAGATTGAGGCAACGACATAAATTTAATTGTATGGTTCGGTGAGCATCAAAATACAGTGTGTTCAAATTAGTGATTTGATGATGATTTATATTTTCATTTAAAATCATGCAAAAACTTGCCATCCTTCATAAGATTATGATCCATATACAAGCATGAACTATACGTTCGAAATGCAAAATAAATTAACTTTGCTATTATAAAACTTAAATGCCGAGTAATCTTGATGATTGACATGATCGCTATATGAATCATATAGTCATATTGTAAAGTATCAACTCGGAATGATAAGAAAAATGTTGAAATATTCTGATATATTTGAAAGTTATTGGCTGGTTTTCAAGATAAAACCATTCAAATGTTCAATAGCAAGATTCGATGTATTTATGGGCTATATCTTGTATAATCAGTAATATTGTCGACAAAATCATCGATGTCTTGGTCTCTTTTGACTCTAAAAGACTTTTTCTTTGGCTTCTTTTGGATCTTTGGGGCTTCAGAGTTGATTTTACTAAATGTTGTGTGATTACTGTCTGAAAGGAAAGAAGCGAAGCTTTCATGTGACTGTAAATTGTATTTTCTTATCTCTGGAAGTGATTTGTGTGGTTTTTTGATTATTCGATCTGATTCTGATGAAGATGTCGAGTAATAAGAGTAATCAAGTGTACTCAGTCTATGTGGTGATGATATCGATGGTGTCACTGATGGCTTGAATTGAAAATCGTGTGGCTGACTCAATTGGCTCTTGCAGGAGCTTATGATGTCGATAGCAATGTTGTCGAGATACTCCTTTTCATTGTTCAAATCGTCAAAATTCCACTTTCTGCTGTATTTACTTGTTTTAGAATAACTCATAAAAAACAAAAGTGGCGTTTTAAAAAGTGATATAAAAATATAATCATCACCGAACTCAATCAAATAACATTATCTAAGGATGTTGGTTTTGCGGGTGTTGGGGTGCTTTTTTCGTTTCGCTGGGGGATGGAGTGGCTTTAGTTAGGGGTTAACTCAATAATAAAGAGCCTGATTAAATTTAATGAGCGCGTTCGTACTACGCCTTCTTTAGTACACTGTACAATAGGGCACATGAGAGAAACATTCAGCAAGAATCTGTTCTGGATTTGACCCCAAAACTTCTCAGATTATCTCCCGAATTTTCAAGTCTTAGGCTTTTTGTATATCTGTTGTTTGCTTGCTAGACCATCTTATACAATACATACTAAAATTCGCATCAAAATATGACGAAACTCATTTTTTTCCCGAAATTTTTACAAACTACATTCTTTCATCTGAATTAGATGTTCTTATGATTTCCATCTGTATTTAAAATGCACGTAAAAAGATATTTTAGTACAAATGCATGTTATTTATCTCATATTTTTCTCTATATTTAATTAATTTTAGTTCTATTGGATGAATTGGGTTTATTTATTTCTAAATTGATGCTGCCTTTATAACTGAGATTATACCAAACAATTATGTTACTGAATAAAGGCGAATCAAAATTGGACTGGTTCTTTTGAAATTACGCTAAGATGTTTTCATTATACACACCACCTTACAGCTTGATTGTATGTCTTACTTATATTGACTAAACTACCATATTTATATAGAATTTTTTATGAAATGTGATAATTAATATAAAAAATGCAATATTTCTGTATTGTATTATCTATAAACTACATTTTTAATCTAGGTACTCCTCTTATTTTTTTCAAGGGGGCTCCCTCAATATTGTGATGAACACGCCCGTAGAGTACCTTGATTAAAGAATTTTGAAAATGTGGCCTAAAAATACCCATTTTTACCATATTTTTTGTGTTTTGAAGGCGATCGCCTATCATAAAATCTAAGATTTTTTAAAGGCGTCACTGAATTTTCTACACCTACTCAAACATCTCGATTTTTCTCCACCAGTATGAATATTTAAGGTCTAATTTTGGTGGCAAATGAAAAATTTTCCCATCTAAAATGCTGTGGATATATAAAGCATGAAAAATA
>JALKBU010000376.1:0-44246 GCA_023091735.1 Trichomonas tenax
GATATATAGACTGTGCCACTTACACCACTGGATAGACAACTATCAATATGTACATGAAAGTACTTTCAAATCGAAAAAATATTGATCAGATAAAAAGTTATGAAGGTCGCGGGACTACACCGCAGAAAGAAAAATACTGCCCTGTTTTTCTGGCTGTCAGAAATTTATTGTTTACGTGACAAAAACATAATATCATTTTTGTTTTAAAAACAATGTGTGTATATATCAGCATAGTGAAAAATCATAAAATTTTCTATTTTTATTTTTGACAATAGTGGTTTACAAAATCTACTTTTGCTTCCATTTTACACAGAAATAATGTTATAATGAAGATGCAACATACACCAACATTAGGCAATGTGAATTATATAGTGAAGATTTTGTTATAGTAACAATCAACATTATTTGATCATCAATATGTCATGAAAACAATCAATCTCGTTTGATCATCATTATGATATAACATAAGTCAATCTCATTTATTCATCATTGTGAAGATGCAAAATACACCAACATCATTGTGATACACAATCAAACATACTCATTTTCTCATCCTTGTTATATGTGGTAATTCAATCTTTTTTAATCATCATATTGACATGAAATCAATCATTCGCATTTTTCCATCATTATGATATAAATCTCCATTATCAATTGCAATCGAAATGAAGTCTCTCGAAATCTTTCAATATTTGGTTGAACATGATGCCGATATCAACATGAAACTAATTAATCATTCACATTTTATCATCATTATGATATGACATTAATTATTCACGTTTTATCATCATTATGATATGACATTAATTATTCACGTTTTATCATCATTATGATATGAAATCAATCATTCACATTTTATCATCATTATGATATTATATCAATCATTCACATTTCATCATCCTTATGATATAGAATTAGTCATTCACATTTTATCATCATTATGATATTGGATCAATTATTCACGTTTGATCATCATTATGATATGACATTAATTATTCACATTTTGTCATCCTTGTGATATTGGATCAATTATTCACGTTTGATCATCATTATGATATATAATCATTCTCATTTTATCATTATGATATATATCTCCATTATCAACTGCAGCTGAAATGAAGTCTCTTGAAATCGTTCAATATCTAGTTGAGCATGGAGCTGATGTTAACATGAAAGTAATCAATCATTCACATTTTATCATCATTATGATATCATATTATTCATTCACATTTTATCATCATTATGATATGCTTCTCCATTATCAATTGCTATTAAAATAAAATCACTTGAAATAGTTCAATTTTAAGTTGAGCATGGAGCTGATGTTAATATGAAAATAATCAATCATTCACATTTTATCATCATTATGATATGCTTCTCCATTATCAATTGCAATTAAAGAGGAGTCTCCTGAAATTGTTCAATTGATAAAAGCCAAAGGTGCCATTGAATATACTTTCTTCTCCTTTAATGTAATTTTATTACGCATTTGATCAAATTAGAATGATTTATCACAATCTCATTGATTTTTGCACCATGTTGTGCAATATATTTAATGATTAAAATATAAACCATAATTCGTAGCATTTGACATAGTAATGATGACAATTGATTAACATGAATGGCATATGAGAAAATCTATATTAATATCATTGTTGTACTTGATCTTTATGATATTATGGTGATGAGCGATTGCAACATCCAAATTCTGCTCCCATATCCTTAAATGATCTACGTTTTTGATGTAAGAAATTGAAATAAAAAGAACATTGGAACAAGAATGACTGAGTTCATCGAATGCTTAGTTCCTCTGAGCTCAGGATTGATAAAATTCCTTTAAAAAATATTTTCTTGGATTTCGAAACTATGGAAAACATATATTTGTGAGAGAAAACAACATTAGACAGCATCCATTTCTCATCAAACATAGAATTGTCACAAGTTCTCCCCGACAGTGGACACCTGGTGCAACCACTGGATTCCTCTGCTGCTATCCAATGAATCAATATCCGAAGTCTTTCGAGAGATCATACGGATATGTTTGCTGCACATGGAATCAACTACACACAGGTACTTATTGTGAGAGATTGGCAAATCTTTAGTAAGATCATCCATCTATTGATAATTAGATTTCCCATGCAAATACTGCAACAACTCTATTCAAAATGCTATGAATCTTGTTTCTCAATGCTTTCAAAGAATTCTTGGATTGGTGCAAAGAGCAAACATTTGACAAGAGAACACAAAGTTATCTTAGAATCCCATCACGCAACGTATTCATAAACTCTGACATCAAAGATCTACAACAGAATGTTCCTCGCATACGATTGGTTCCCGACTGTTGTCGCAGCCTCCGGAGCAAAGATAGCATCAAATAACATAGGATTGGGTGTTAATCTATCTGATCTCATTATTAGAAGAACTGGATGTGAATAGGTTGGAGAAACGCTACGAGGGAATCAAAAAGTTCTACGACAACTCTTTTGTCCCCAATGGACACTGCAATAAATAAAGATGAATTGCATTTAACTATCGCAAATGCTGAACAGAAGAACGCAACAGAGTACAACATGAGTAGGCACTACTGCAATGCCTGGGAAGCACGCTAATGTATATATTATGTGATTAAACATTTTAATATCATATTTTGAGTTTTGCTTTTATTAAATTTCAAATGCTTATTAAATGAAAGTATTACTAAATGATTTTTAGCTTTTTTAATTTGTTGAATTTATGAGTGAAACATCATTTGGAGAAAATGGTCAATTTATGTTTTGAGTTGATAAGAATATACAAAACATGTATAAATACGCTAGTACTATATGAATCAATAAAGTTCAATCAATGATAAAGAATTTATTCATCGAAAATCATCAAAATCTTTGCAAATATTGAAAATCGAAAATAACTATAAATATAAAGATAGTTTTAAATATGCTATATAAATATGTGATTAATAAAGGAAATGATTTTTTCACAAAAAAATTGTCCTTTTTTGCAATTTGATTTATGTTCGATTGCTTCGACTATGCGAAAGACATCGGTCAAATTTGCAACGAGGTCCCATTCATGATGAACACCGCCGGCGATTACACGTTTCTGACGGTCGCAAACGATCGAAATTACCACGTTTATTCAGCGAAAGAGCTAAAACTCAACTTCGAGGGCGTAAATCACGCGGAAAAGATCACGCATATCACTGCCGACTCCAACAGAGTCTTTACATCAACAGAAAAATACCTCAGATCGACAATTCGCTCAACAAACGAGTTTCAGGAGATAGAGCTTGATGAGCCGGCCGAGGTCCTCGTAGCGTGTCAGGGCCTCCTTTTGGCGGCATCAGGAAACGAACTCACAGCTTACAAACCGATAAGTCTCGATGAAATCTTAACAATAGACTGCGAGAAACATATCACTGCCGTTTGCCATCCAAAGGCTGCGCTCAACAAAGTTATAGTTGCGTATTCTGACGGAACGTTCGATTTGTGGAATGTTAACAGACAGCAATTAATTTACCACTTCGAGGGCTTCGAGTCACCGATTATTCAAATTGTTCAGTCTCCTGACAAAGACACACTCGGATATGCGACAATGGACGGAAGATTGATTTTCCACAATTATGTCTATGACAAAACATTGTTTTCTTTCCAGCACACAGACTTAGTCACCGGCTACTCGTTCCGCACAGATGGCCTCGCTCACGTCGCTGTCGGACTTGGAAATGGCGACTTAATCGTCTGGGATTTGAACACACATCAGATATTGGCTAAATATGCACACGCACACGATGGAATGATAACATCCGTCCACTTCTTACCGGGAACGAACCTCCTCATCACCGGTGGCTCAGACAACGCCATCAGGCAGTGGATCCTCGATCCAGACTGCGCAGACTTCGTTCGCTTATTCCGCGCACGCCTCGGACACAGCGTTCCTCCGACTGCGGCTGCTTTCGCTGATGTTGCGGGAACAGTCCAGCTGTTCACAGCATCAGGAAACGGCCGCGTCATCACAATGAACCCGTTCCTTGAGACGTCTGCACAGATTCTTTCAGCATCGCAACTCAATCCAAACCAGCTAAAGTTCCCAATCATCGGAATGGCCGTCACAAACTCACACAGATTCGCATCAGCAGCAACAATTCACGAGGGCTCTGCTCTGGTGATGCTTTGGGATGCTGAGAATAAGCGCTTCACAGGCCGCTGCTTAACAGCAATGCCAGAGCATGGCGTCAATATCGATAACGACCAAGCATTGTCTTTCAACAAGTTAACAGCCCCAATCAAGGCAACAAGTGTCTGTTTGACACGCTGCGGCAACTTCGCTGTTGTCGGTGGTGAGAAAGGAAATGTTGAGGTCTTCATCTCACAGTCAGCAAGGCACAGAGCGACAGCACAGAGACCACACGAGTCTAAGGTTATTTTCTGCCACGTTGACCCAATCAACACACGCATCGTCACAGGCAGTGAAGACGGTTTATTGCTGTGGCATACTTTCGATGGCGCTGCATATATTGGCGAGATGTACCTTTCTGGCCCAGTCAGGTGCTATGCATCGCATCCGAACGGTGAGCTAATTGCTGTTGGCCACGGCAACAACGAAATCACATTAATTGATACATCTTCAAAGAAGATCGCAAGAAAGTTCACAGCTGACGCAAACACACTTTCATTCAGCCACGATGGACGCTTTTTGTTTGTCGGTTCACGCTCTAACGCCGTCCATCTCTTCGACATTATCACAGCAATACTCATCCAGACAGCGCAGTCAGATTCCCCGGTCTCAGCATTCGCTGTCCATCCAAACGGAGAACTCATTGCAACACTCCACGCAGGAAAAGTCGCAACAAGGCTTTGGAGGTTCTGCCCACAGCGCATCACGCGTGCCGAGGGCGTTGTTGCTGCCACAGAGAGCGCTCATGCAAGCTTGGCCAAGTATAGTGACCAGCCTCTTGACAAGATGAAGAAGCTTGTTAATCCTCCAAGAGATCCTCTCAGGATGGCAAAGGCACCAAAGCACATTCCATTCTTCTTGCAGGCTCTCGCTGATGAGAATGCTGAATTCGAAGAAGGTGCCGCTGATAACGAAATCAAATCAGACAGACCGCAGACTAAGTTTGTCAGGCATCTTTGCGAGGATGCTGAGAAAGAAGATTTTACTCGCGTGATGTCAGAAGTCGTTGCAATGGACAACGACTCAATCCAGTCCGAGATTGCCGCACTTGGTGTTTGGGAAGGTGTCGATGAACGTCTTCTCTTTGTCAAGATGCTTCTCTGGGCCGTCAATACAAGAAAGGACTTCGAAATGGTCCAAGCTGTTATTGCTGTCTTCCTCAAGGAGCACGCATACACTACATCAGAGTCCAAGGAGGTCAGAGAGGTCCTCAAGCAGCTCCTCGAAGCCCAGATCAACGCCGTCAAGTTCCTCGAGGACGATCAGCCACACGCACTTTGTTTATCACAAACACTCAATAGAGCATAATAAAGGTTATATTATTTAAGTCACTTTTTTCCAACAAAAACAGAAAGTGAAGATCAGCATTGGAGAGCCATACAACGAGAAGATCGAACTTTCCATCGATAAAGGGATCATAGTCTACGGAGTGAAGCGACTGATCGCCGAAAAACTTGGAAAGCCCGTTTACGCGATAAAACTTTTTCGAAATGGCGTCGAATTGAAAAACATCGAGCATTTTCTGGCGTTAGAGAAGGACTCGTCGTCATCCATTACGGCAGAAGTTTTGTCTGATGGAAATAGAAAAGATTTTATTCCTAAAACGCTTTCTGCAGACGAAATCAACCAAAAAGTACAATTTATTCAAAATATGGGCGTTACAGAAAGCACTGCAGCCGCAGTTTTGGAAAAAGAGAATTTTGATACAGAAAAAGCAGCAATTGCGATATCAGCAAGTGACGCTACTGTAAAAATAACTGTTGAAGATGAGCTTAACTCAAATTCAACTTTAGAAAAAGTACAATTTTATATTATCGATGAATCAATGGATGAAGTCATCGAAAAAGTCAAGAAACTATATCCGACAAAGCAGAATGCATTACTAAGAAAAAAAGAATTGCAAAAATCTCAAAATGGAGAGAAAATTGAAAAGTCTGAGAAAAATGTTGACTCAAACAATAAAAATACGGCCAAAAATGAAAACCAAATAAAATTGAAAGGTTCAGAGGCAGAAACTAAAAATCCACGGAAAAAGATTAAATTAGGCAAAAAATTATTTGCAGAATTCAAGAAAGATAAAGATGATTCAATGGAGACTGAGAAGTCGAGTAGGAAATTGAATGAGAAAGGCAAATACAACGAAAAGTCTAAGAAAAGTGGAGATAAAGCGAAGATTGTGGCTGCAAAAAATGTCAGCGCTGATGAAAGAGATATCAATGTCCAAAAGAAGCCAATCATTCTGTCCTATGCGGATAACTCGTCAAGTGGCGATTCCTCTGATTATACTTCGAGTTCCGATGATGAATCACATCGTTTTGGAACTGTCGATGAAAGAGATGCAGCACTTAAGGCTACAAAATTGATGAAGAGCTTGTTGACATATTACAACGCAAGGCTGCCCCCGGATAGAACTCTGAACGTTGAGAATGTTATCAAGACTTATGTGTACACGCATCATAGATGGGAAGAAATCACGGAATTTTTTAATCCTTTCTCGCTTGGATATTTAAAATTCTTGATATATTACATTCTCAGGGAAATAGTGCCAATCAAAGATGGATTTTCAACAATCGAGAATCGCTTGATTCTTGAGAAAGCTTCGGAAGGCGTCACTCCTGACAAGATTTCAAGTATTCTTTATCTTAGAAGTACAGAAAACGTCAAAGAGCAGCTCAAAAAGATACAGAAAACTTTGGATGGCCACGACGAAGAGTTGTCTTATTTCATTCCTTATTTATCCAATTTCGAAAAGTTATCAAAGGGAATCAATGACAAAGGAATTCCATATTATCTCGTTTTCCTCATTGCAAAGTTTAACAGGAGAGATTGCGATTTCATTTCAATCAAGACTATTGAATTGAATCATAGTCAAAGGCTCGGTGCGAAAGAATGGAGCAGAGAGGATGATATCAAGCTGTGCCAATTGTATGACAAGTATTACAGTGAAACTGATTGCTGGGATATCTTGTTGAAGTACTTCCCGAACAGAACATTTCAGTCATTAAAGCCTCGTCTCTACAACTTGGCGAAACGCATTGCTCGTGGAAGAGTTATTCATGGCGTTGAACCAAGCGAAGGCTTAATGGATATCATTAGATCTGAGCTTGATGGAGATCCGGATGTTTTCGGAAGATTCAGTTCTGTTAAGACTTCCACAACTGTATATTTCACACCAAATGATGATCAGGAACTTCTCGACTTCTGGCAGGAACATCACAACAAGAACAATTTCTATGATTTGCTATTTGAGAAATATTCGAACCAAAAGCATGATGTTCCCCTGGAGAGGCTTCACACATTGTACAGGCAGTTTAAGAATAATATTCGGCCGAGAAATGAGTTGAAGCTTCCTAAAGATTTCATCAAACTTATTGACGATAATGAATGTAGATACAGTGTGTTCGGATTCAGGCCGCCACCTCGAATGATAGACGTTGTTGCTGTTATCAAGAGATGGAACGAAACGCATGACATCGATAAAACAAGTGAAGACTTCCCTGGATTCACGAAGGGATATCTCATGCATTTGATGTATTTCATCTTCCAGAAAATTGATACTCACGGACGCGCTGCACTCGGTTGGCACCCTCTCGACTACTGGTTTGTCGCGGAGATGAGGCACGTCGGTGCCCCAGTCGAAGCTTTGGAAGACGCTGTGAAACGTGAGCAGAAAGTCATCAACAGCAAGATCGACAAATCAATGGACTCATTGAGGAACAACTACATTCTCAAGGAATTCCCATCAATGTTCCCGAACCTTGATATGACAAATGCCACATACGATGAATTCGGCATTCCAAGCTATGTGTACGGCGCGATTGAGAAACTGAAGAATGTCTATTGGGCAAAGAATGCCGAGGAAAAGCAGGAGAAAGTTAAGAAGACAAAGAAAGATTTCGATGTATGGACACCAGAAGAAGATCAGAGATTGCTCGATGCTTATGCGAAGTACTACAATTATGAGAGAAAGTATGCATTCTTGCTCAAGGAGTTTCCAAACAGATCGCTCTACAGCCTTAGGATGAGGCCAGACAAGTTATTGTTCCAGATCAACAGCAATCAGAGAAATGATTTAGTTTTACCAGAAATTCTCAAGAATCGCATCGAATTGATTGTCGCAAAAGATGAAGAATTTACCACAAAGGCTGATCTCAAGCCTCTTCCTAAGCGCGCTATCAATGTCTTCCAGTTCCTGCAAGATCTATTCGACTCTGGTTGGGATGTCAAGCAGGTTCATGAATCGAAATATTCCGAGTTCACTCTGGGATACCTATACTTCCTTGTTTATTACATCAACAATAAGATAGAGCTTGAACCCAAAGGAATCTCAGATAAAATGTGGGACATATCGGCCGTCAGAATATTAATGGAGAAGAGGTTCGAAGGCTTAACATACACAATGATTGCGAAGATGGTGAACTTGTTCAGCAAATCATGCGTCACAAAGTACAGAGCTATCACAACAAGGATCCAAAACGGTGTATTAATCTACGAGTTCGTTGATAGATTCAAAGACAGAAAAATCGACTTCGATCGCTGCAAATTCGACGGAAATGGAGTCCCAGATTACATCAACAAATTCTGCAACGAATTAACTGAGTCATTGAACGCTCTCACAGACAGGAAGAGGAGGGCAGTCAGTAAAAAGTGGAAACCAATCGCCAAAGCCAACAAGGCGAAGATTCCGAACCAAAGCGATTATTCAGAATGATTTTCGTTCTATTTGTTTTTATTTGCTAAAAATTGTATATATAGAGTTACATCCATCCTACATACGATTCTCCGAATCATTTTTTTATATATGAAGTTGAAGATCTTGCCAAGTCTCGAAAAATACGGCGAGTGTCCAGTCGCAACATTCAAGCACAAGTACCTGGCGGTCAACATCGGAGAGTCCGTCCTCGTCTATAAGCAGAACGAGGCGACTTTTTCGATAATTTCGTCGTTCAAATTGGAGAAAATCGAAGTAAAGTCAATGGAATTCATATCAAGCGTTTACTCTACGAAACTGATTCTCGAAATTGTTGCTGAAGACAGATTTTACCTTTTCGACGTTTTTAATAATATTTTATCTATGTTCGAAAACAAGATTGAGTGTGTCGCATCAGATCCACTCGCTCTGAATTCGTTCATTTGTGTCGTTAATGGCAAAGAATTGACAGGTTATTCATACGAAATCACAGAAGAATTCTTAATTACGAAAAATTGGCATATTGACTTCGAAGACACAGTCAAATGCATTTCTATATCCGATTATAATCCTAATTTTGCGATTTTTTTGACCGAAACTTCCGAAGTGAACGTTTTCAAGCGAGAAAATCAAAAATCTCGATTTCAAGTTTTCGCACCTATATATCATTTGTCTCAGGAGGAAAGCGTTGATGGAGTTATTGCTATTTCTTGCGGATTTGCGATTGCTTGGTCAAAGCATTTTGTTCATCTGATTCATTTGATTACAGGAACGGCATTGACTGTTTTAAGATTCGATAATACAAAATCCATTACTGGTATTTCTTCAACTGGCAATGAAGAGCTTTCATTTTATGTTTTATTCAATGATAATTCGATTGATTTATATTCTTTTGAAGATTCAACAATTTCTGTTCCACAGACTGTCAACTTACCACAGACATTCAATTTCACTCCTTTAAGAGCTTCAAAAGGAAAATTTATTTTAATCAGTAATCATATGAAAATTTATATAATCAAGAAGAGTTTGAACGGTGTCATATCATTCAACGCTTTTTACACACTTCCTGTCATGAAAAAGAACGCTCCAGTTGCAAAATTACAGTCACAAATCGCTTTTTGTGACATCGATGGATTTTTAGCATCATTCAACTACAAAACGGGAGAATACTCATTCAGATACCCAACAAACGTCGAGAAGCTGCTTTGGATGACGAAGAACTCTTTGATTGTCATCAACGAAGGAAAACTTTTCCATTTGGAGCAAACTGAGCAGTTTTCGTTCAACGAAATAGAGATTCCTGACATCAAAATCACTGACGTTCGCGTGAAATCGAAGTACATCATTATCTCCGATAAATCAACAATTGTTGTCCATTTCGACGGCAAAACGTTGTCAAAGAAAGTCAACGACTTAAATAGCTTCGATGTGACCTTGGATCATCACGACAAACTCGTTATTGCCTTTGCAATCAAAGACAGAGGAATTTTCTTCTCCAACGAAGAGTTCAAACCAATTCTCGGATCTTTCCCGCAGAATACATCTGCATCTTATAAGTTAATTTCCGCGTCATTCCCTGTTGTTTTGGCGGTTGACTCGAATGACAAGCTTTATTCTTTCGATCTGATGTCGGGAGAATGCGTCGCGATGATCAATTACCAATATCCTGCGGACATATATAAGTTCGAAGGAAACTTGAAATTTGCATTCGATCTGAAAACGAACATCGAAGTTTTGGACGTCAAACTCGCGCGTGTGAGAACATTTCCTAACGAAGGAGAATTGTTTTCGATAACTGAGAGTGAAATCACATGGAACAAAACAAGCGGGTTGATTTTAGAGCAAGTTTTGCAGGTTCCATATAACAGCTTCGAACTGAATTTCTTCGACTCCCCAACGCCATACGCGATCAGCATTGGCGACTGTAACAACTTCTTGAACCAAGTTCTCAGCGCGATGAGTTCCGCTGAAGACTATCCTGAGGTTGTCGATGACTTCAACATGTTCATCGGGAAAGCGCCAAGATTGGAACTTTCCACGATTTCCAGCGACGTCAAGAGAGTTTACCACAGACTTATTCTCTCATTTTTTGGAAAGGAACTTCCGGAATCCAATGTCGCGCAAATCAAACAGTTCATCGAAGTCTTCGAGCAGAGCGAAGATTTCCTGGGCGCTGCATTGATTTCTCTCATGATTAACGAAAAGACTAAAGTCCTCGATTACCTCATGAAGGCGGGATTCTACGAACTCGCGCACGTTTACGCGAGTTTGAATGAACTTGACACGAACAACGTTGTTGATCAGTTTCTCCATTTTTCGATAAGATCCGGCAATCTCATCAACGGCATCAAGACGCTCATCAGCATGAAGTACTACAGGCAAGTTGCGCTTCTTCTGTACGAGCACGGATATTACAAGAACTTGAAATTCTTCATGGAGAACTACAAAATGTCTGAATCAAAGGACCAGCACACAAACATCGAAGAGATTGTCAAGTTCATCAAGGAAAGGAACATCGGGCTTTTTGATTGATTTGTTTTTTGTTTGTATAAATTTTTTAATAAAGTAGGGGGAGCCAAAAATATAAAGTGTCTTGAGTAGAATGCTAAATTATTCACTTTCTTCGATAGTTATGAGCTCGATATCGAGATCGTCGTATTTCTCTCGGCCTCAGATGGCAGTTTCACAACAATTTAGTATCAGAAATTCAAAATTAAGCAGATTTTCGAAATCATTTTTCACAGCGAGTAAAGTTTCGGCAGATTTCTATAAATCATCGTTCAAACAATTTCTCAGTCCGCCGATATACATTGACTCTGTCCGTGTAACTCAAAAGATTTTCCACACATATCAAGATTTTAACGATGACATGAAAATGAATATCTTGTCCTGCGTTTTTTCGAACTGCAAAAACATGGAGGAGGGCTACGGAGGCGCAGTTTACTATAATATGTCAACAGGAAAAATTACTTTAACGAAATGCGGCTTTGACAACTGTTTCGCAAAGAAGTCTTCCGGTGCAATACATATTTACTCGAAGTGTTACTCAATAAAGTCTTCTTGTGTCCAAAGTTCGTTTGCCGGAAACACAGCGATGGCATTCACGATTGCGAGTGACCAAGCGAACAACGAGGACCCCTCTGGAAAGAATCCGAGGTATCTCACGTTTAGCACATTTTTCAATAATGGACCTCCAAAACTTGGAAACGAGCAGTCAATGTTCGTTCTTTCGGACACAATGGCCTACATGGAGAACTGCAACTTCAGCCAATCTCGTCCAATCTCGGCGGACGGCACATTAGGATGCGAAAATTTACTCGTTTTCGACATCCAGCTTTGCAACTTCGAGAACAACAGCGGCCCCGGACTCCTCTCTGTGTTCCAGATAGAGACGCAGACGGAGATCAGCTACTGCAACTTCCTGAACAACGATGCGACGGACAAAGGCTCTCTAATATCGTTCATCAGCTGCACGAGGCTCTTCGTGAACAGGAGCACTTTCTTCGGCAACAAATTCGGCAGCTTCATCGCTTCAGACGACACAGACAAAGTCGTCTTCTTCGAGTGCTACTTGGACCTGTCGAAGAAGGACATCCGCAGAAACGCGTCAGTTGTCTTCTTCAAGGGATGCCACTTAAGAATGGATAAATCCGTTTCAATACAGATCAGCACGGTGGAGATCAACCAGTGCTACCAGATGCTCACAACGCAGACATTCTCTCCATCGATGACCTTCATGCCGACGCAGACACCGCAACCGCCGACGAAATCGTTGACGCCGTCAGCAGTGTTCACGGCATCGAGGAACTGGGAACCAAAGACTCTCTGGATACAGAAATACATTCTTGGAATAGCGATCCTTGTCAGTCTTCCAGCAATGTTTATTCTTGCTAGAATCACTGCAAAAAATAGTATACAGTGTGTGATTTGTCGGGGTAATCCAAAATTTGGCTAACCCTAAAAAGTCAGCAATCTGAGAATATCCATAATCATAATTTCCCTAATATATAGGGTGTGTTTAGCACAGACAGATAGAGAATGAGTTGAAATGTTATAATAACATCATTATAAACCCTATCAAATTTAAGCATTATAGCTATGGTTTGAAGTTTCTATTTCGATTATAAGTCACTCAAATATCACAATTTTGACATCCGTCATTTTTGCACAATTGAATATGTTATAATAAAAAAAAATTTTGCGTTTTATTCTTTCGCTTCTTCCTTCAACTTCAAGAGCGTGTCATGAAGAGATGGGGAGAGGCAAACCTTGTACTGGTTTGGCTCGACAATCTTAACAACATCCGGTCTGAATCCGCCGTGGATCTGGTTCATAACTCTCAACCTGGCATCGCCAAGAGAGTCGACATTGACGATGCCGTGCTCGAAGACATTGGAGAAGAGCTTCTCTGCCTTCGAGAAAGTGCACTCGAATAGAGCAGCGTTTGGCCAGCACTCGAAGAATGTGTACTTTCCTGGCTCGATGACCTCATGATCACCAAGCGTGAGTAAATCGCAAACTGCATTGCCGTCGATGTCGTAGAGTCTGAATAAGTTCTTCTTTGCTGGGAGTGTGACCTTGATCAAGTCGTTTGATAATTTGACGCGTGGATGTCCATCGATTTCGACGAGTTTGTAGACACCACCGAGCGCCGGCTGCTGCTGACATGTGACCAAGTGTGTTCCAATTCCGTAAACGTCGATTTCGTGGCCAACTCTTTCTAATTCGAGCAGGGCCTTCTCGTTGATGTCGTTTGAAGCGGTGATGACATACTTCTCTGCCTCTGGGATGTTGTACTTCGCGGCAAAATCCTTGAACATCTGTCTTGACTTCTTCGAAAGCTCAGCGAGGTCACCAGAGTCGAGTCTGATGCCCTTTCCGTTGTATCCAGCCTTAGTGAGAGCGTAAGAAACGGCCAAGAAGTTTGCGACACCGCTTGTGAGTGTGTCGTAAGTGTCGACTAATGCGAGGAAGTTCGTTGGGAACGCCTGTGCCTGAGCGATGAAGGAGATGAGCTCCGTCTTGTTCGTGTGCCAACCGTTGTCGTTGATGCACTGCTGAGCGTGAATGAGCAAATCGACGTCTTCGTCAGTGACGCGGTGCTTGATTGAGTGGTTCATCGGCTCGTTGACGTCGTAGTAGGAGCTGATAAACGAGTGGGCGACTGTTCCCGCGATCGGAATTCCATACTTATATCCAGCGAGAACGTTTGATGTGCTGTCGAAGCCGCCCAAATAGGAGTACCTCGAAGCTGACATCGCTCCATCCGGTCCCTGAGCGCGCCTGAGGCCGAATTCCATCAATTTCCTATCCTTCGCGAGGAGGCGGATTCTGGCTGCGTTCGTTGTCATCAATGTCGCAAAGTTGATTCTGTTGAGCAGAGGTGTCTCAATGAGCTGGCAGAGACCCATTGGGCCTGTGATTCTGAGTAAAGGCTCTCTTGGGAAGACGATTGTGCCCTCCTTTGGTGCGCAGATTGTCAAGTCATTTGGATTGAGCTTTCTGAGCCAGTCAATGAACGCTGGATCGACTCCTGGGAGCTGGTCCTGAACGTATCTCAGCTGATCCTCAGTAAAGTGGAATGTTTTGATAAAATCAATCGCCTCCTCCAAGCCACCAAAGACCGCAAACGATCCTTTGAACGGCTGTGTGCGGTAGAAAAGGTCGAATGTAACGATTTTGTCTGCTCGGCCCTTAAGCCACTGTGCGAGGCAGATCGTGATCTGGTAGAAGTCCGTCAACATAGCGCAAGTGTATGGTCTTCCGCTGTCGGCCATCTTTGATAAAAATGAAATGAAAAAATGACAAAATTTTTCTTAGAAATATTAATTTGCTTCATCCATTCTTATTGAAGGTTCTAAAAAGATATCGCTCGAACATTTTTGACATGAGCTGAAAGAATTTTTTATTCTTTTTTGTAATTTTATATTTAAAAATAATTTTTCTCATGAAAGAATCATTGTTCAGCAAAATCAACAAAATAGAAATCGTTAATTTTATATATTATATAAGATGATCGTATAAACAATCCAATTTCTTTAAAATTCTGCAATAATTTTTTGTAATTGAGATTTTTTAGCTTCAAAATTGGCTTAAAATCATATAATGAAACTAAAAATGCAAAAAACGAAAAACAATTTAAAACGTGCATCGAAAAAAACAATCAAAAAAATGAGTTGCGCGAATCCAGAGACAGCTGACTGCGTTTACGCCATTGACGAAGGTCACGAAACCTCCAGAGAGGAGAACATCCTCGCTGCTTTCGAGGACGTCCTTCTCTCCGACGAATTCGTGATGAAGCAGGATGAATTCATCGCTAAACACTCAAAATTGTTCACAGAGGACGGTGATTTGCCACTACAGTGTATGAATGTATATAAGCAATACGTAGACCTCATAGAGAAGACTCTTCTCGCGAAAGTTTCCAAAGTCTTCCCAGATTTCTCATTTGACGAGCTTATTCCGCTCATTAAAAATCATAGCATCGATGACATCGCTCACGCTGACGTTTTCGAGCTTCTTTCCGCAACATTAGATTTCAACGAGTTCAGAGACTTAATGATTTCCTACAATATGGGCCAGAACGCTGACTTAGAGTTTACTGTAACAAAGTTCTAAAATCGAATAAATTTTTATTTTTATCAAATTCCGCAACAAAATCTACAATAATGTGCATAATTATGCAATTGCCCGTGTATATTTATGACCTTAAATAGTTTTTGATTGATTTTTTTTTATAAAATCTAACAAACAAAAAAAGGAACAAAATACTATACAAATTATTATGTTTCGAATTGCTCCTCAATAGGAACATCCTTATTTGGAATATTTTTCATCATTTCTTCATCATTTGTTTCGTACAAATCCATCACTTCCGTCTTCGCCTCCGAACAGATGAGATATAACGAATAGAAGAACAAAATGTAGGAAATAGTGAACATCACGTATCTCACAACTTTCGGCGGAGCTTTCTTATAAATAAACTGGAGTTCATCCATTGACCACGTTTCGTTGTCGAAAGAGAAAGCGAAGCTTATCTCGCTTGGTTCCTGAATTGGAATCAAACATCTTGCAAATCCTTGAATTGTGATTGTAGCGTTCGTCGTGACGTTCCCAAACCTGCAGAATCCCTGTGTATGAGAATATCCAACACCAGCGACGTACGAAACATTCAAATATTTCTTTCTCTTTCCAACGAGAATGTCTGGTGTTAAAGAGAGAATCTCCGGACTGATATAATGGCACTTTCCGTCGAATTCGTTGAATCCTGGAATGCATTCGCAAACTCCAGGATATTTACAGACCATATGGTCTCCGCACGAGTTGTTGCAGGTCCAGCATCCTGTCATAAGCATCGGGTCACCCAATTCGTAGCCGGATTCGCACGTGCAGTTTCCTTCTGAAATTTTTATCGTGTGTTTCGCAAGACATCGCGAATTTGGCGGTATCAAACTGTTGCTTAGATCGATTGTTGCGCTTCTGTCCTCCTCATAAGGACTTATCTCGTCTTTGTTCATAATCAAAAAAAGAAACAAGTTCATATTTTATTTAACCTTATATCAATAAGGTTATTTTTATTTGGTGGATTTTTTTCATAAATGAGAGTCCCTTTCAGGAATAAAAAGATCGAGGAGCTTCTTAGAGAGATATATGCAATTAAAAACGAGGGGCAGTTGAAGAACAATGAGATTTCCAGGCTTTTCTTTGATATAGAAAACGATATTTCAAACTTTCAAAACGAATTGTTGGATAAATGCTTTTTACACAGAACTGAGTTAAATATATACAATAAAATGATCGAAAGAAGCAAAATTGAAACTCCTTCTTATTTTAAGTTAGTTAATAACCCAGAAATTTTAATTTTATGCGGAGAAAGACAAAATATGGCCTCAAAATTAGTAGATTTGTACAATAATCCAGATGCATATATTGAAAAGATTATGGATTACTTAAAAAACAATCCAAAAAATAACGACCATTTCATTAATCAAGTTTTTCCTTCCACATATGCATATTTCACTGATGAAAAGGCATTGAAATGCGCCTGTAACTTTGTAAATTCGATAATCGATGCAAGCAATTTTGATTTGGGATCAAAATTTGTGAAAGTCTTGTTTGAAGGATCGTTTTCTTTCCACAACGCTTTATGGACATGCTTCAGACAAGAAATGATTGATAATTTAGAGATGTCACGTGAAAAAGAGCAAAATAATTATCAGATATTTATCGATGCATTGAAGACAACTTCTGCAGCTGCATATGATCAATTCATTTGCTTGAATAAGTTGGCTTCTATTAACACAGAAGAAACAGTGGATTTTTTTCTCAATCAAATTATTTACCCATCGTTTACATTCCATGAAAGATTTTTGTCATACATTATAGATTTGGATGCATTTAAATCATTATTCAACCCCCTTTTCGAAAACGAAGGTGCACTCCAAATTTCGATATTTGCAGAGTTGTTTTTGCCACCAAGAGCTGTAAACACAGTCCCGAACACAATGCAGTACAGCCTTGCGAAGTGCTATTCTATCAAACTCATTGCAAGCGATTTAGTGACATTGATGACGATTTTAGAAGCACGAGAATCTATTATGAGTTTCATTAAATCAAATTATTCGAAGCTCAACACGGACAAGAAATTGGTTATCATACAGATTGTCAATGGAGAGCCGCAGGAGAAGATCCCGAAAGTCGTTGGAACTGAAGAGTTCGACAAGAAATACAAACAATATGAAACAGAAGCCGAACAGAATTCCATTCCGTTGTTAAAAATGCTTGCTTTGAGAGATGGTCATCGTGATGCCCAAATACAGAGTGAGGAATTTGTTGTGTACGCGCTGAGTAAGATACTGCGTTCGGAAAAGCTCAGATGTGTAAATCTTACGCAAACAATTAAACTCAAAAAAACATTCGTTAGATTGAGGGATTTCTCAGAGTTGGTGTCTGTTGAAATAGCGGGTGTTGACTATGCTTTCGTTTCGTCACAGTACGCGGGCAAGAAATTCTACGTTACCTCTAAATGCAGACCGAAAGATTTGTACAGTCACATCAAGTATTCGATAAAGAAATTGAGTGACTTTCCATGGATGAAGATTCCGATTGTTATATCAAAACTTAACGCAGTCTTCAGTTTTCCGCCTCCATCTGTCGTTAAATTCATGACTCAAGTATTCGATGTTCAAGATTACAAAATTATAATCTACAAAGACGAAATGATTCCAAAGGAGTTCAAAAATCAGCTTCAGTATTTCAAACACCTTGTTGAGCTCCTCAATGCTGCTCCTCTCGGAAACAGAATTCTGCTGATAGACGAAATAGTTAAAAATATCAAAACGATGACAAAAATGGCAGCTGAGTTGAAAATAAATTTATCAGATAAGATGCTGTTCAAGTATGTTTTCTCTGTATCTGATCAAGGATTGTTCGTAGAAACACTCATTACTGTGAACCAGATTTTCATTGCCTTGAACAGTTTCGATATCAAGGAAAGTGAGTTCAAGAGCGTTTTAGAGTCAGCTTTGCCTTGGACAATACCTCTATACGGCTTTCGTGAAGATATTATTACAGGAATACAGCAGACATGCATCTGCGCGCTTGGATATTAAAAATATTTGTTTGAATTTATTACAAAAATACTTACAAAATTACTTTACAGCATCAAGGAGAGGATTAAGCTTCTCTCTCAATGCATCCATACCTGCTTCGAGTTGGACTTGGAGAGCGACGAAAGCTTGGTTATCTGCGACCCACTCAGCGTGCTTCTTCACGCCTCTCTCGTTTGCTTCAAGGAACCTTTGGAACTCGATCTTCATCTTCTCTCTAAGCGGTGAGTTGCCTGTGAGGAAGACCTCAGCGATCTTTGCAGGACCTTCGTTGACTTGCGCGAGAAGAGAACCATGTAAAAGCTGCTGTATTGTGAGATAGTCGACCTCGTTGATAGCGCTGATAATAGACTTTGTTCTGTTTCTGATTTGTCTGTATGCGACTTTGATTGGTTCGTACTCGATCACTTTTCCTTTCTCTGGGTTGATCTCAACTCTTCTGAGCGGACAAGGCATTTTTTGGACGGTGCCGATGACAGTTCTCCTGATCCATTGTGTTTCGATTGTGCCTTGTGCTTTGTTGCTTCCTGGAACGAATGGGGTGTCGAAGTAGAACATATCAGTCAGGTTGACTTGGCCAATGGAAAGCTCTTCGTCATCCTCCTCGTAAGGCTCGATGAATGTAACGTTGACATATCCCTTTTCTGGGTCGAGCTGGCCGACTGTTGCTTGGAGGAGCTCGATCTTGTTCGGATAAATAGTGTTGTAAGCAGCAACAATCTGCTTGGAGATGTCGAAAACTCTTGTGAGTCTGTTCGCATGATAAACGAATCCTTTTCCATCTTCTTGTCCAAATACTTTTCCAGTCAGGATCACTCTGAAGTATCTGTCCTGCATGACGTCAGAGGTTGCTGATGGCGCATTAACCTCAGCCCTGAACAATCCAGAGAAGATAGTTAAGAACTGGTCGCAAACGGAATAGAGTCTGGAGTATTCGAGTAGTGGCATCGCGATATCGTACAAGAAAGTTGCACCGTCAAACAGTTGGTTCTTCTTGCAGTATTCGAAGAGCTGTATCATGACGCCCATTAAGCCTGTTTGCGAGAAGACCGGTGAGCTGCAGTATCCGGGAACCTTCGGGAAATCTCTAATGAAGGGATCTGCACAGAAGATCTCCTTTGCGAGTGGGCAGTTCTTCACAAACTGCGAAGCGCAGTGCCGCATTCCGAAGAGATTTGGAATCTGGCCGCAGAAGACGCCGTATTCTAGAATAATGGCCAGTTTCAGAATCATTGTTGAAACATATTCCATCTTGAAGTCATTCTTCAAATGGTATTCGATAAGCTCATCAAGAATCGCGAGCATTTGGTCTGGGCACGTCCTGAAGAGCAAGACGCGCTTGAGAAGGAGTTCCGGAAGCTTGTCATAGTGAATATTTTGGTCAGAAAGCGCGATAGAATTTTCTCTGATCTTCATGAAAGTATTTGCGAAGGATTTAAGCGCGTTGTTCTCATGGTTTCTGAATTCATTGAAAAAATGAAGGAATTCCTCGTGAACGATCTCTTCATGCGACATGAGGGATATTGCACGCATAGAAATGACAGCTGAGCGGTTGTTATTACCAGTCTTTAGAATATCGGCCTCAAATAATGAGCTAAATAATTGGTAAACGCCGCTTGGTTTCTTGAATGACTGATAAGAGATTGACATCATCTTATAGAGCATCTTAGAGAGAGGAGGTGTCGTACATGAGAAAATTGACGGAGCATGTGTCTTAAAGATCCATGGAACATTTGCACACAAGTTGACAAAGTTATCGTAGTTGATCTTGGAGAGTGCAGCGTGATAAAACACGTTGATCAGATCATTCTGCTTGTTCGCTGGTGTGCACATAATCGCAGTTTTGATGAAAGTTAAAATTCCGTTGTGGATTTCAGAAAGAGGATCTTCAAAAACATTAACTTTTGTAGCTTCCTCTATAGCAAGCATCATTTTTGCCTTAGGCTTGAGTGTTCCTGTAGTCGGCCTCTTTCCTGGATGCGGGACTGGTTTCTTTGCAACTTCTGTTGTATCGCTTGCCTTCCTGTGCCTTGAAAAGATTTTCTCTGTGAGGTTAGATAGAAGAAAATGAGATATATCAAACAGCGATACAATTTTTTCCGAGTATTTCGTTACTGAAGTTGGTTTAGCATCTGATAATAAGAGATCAATATCGGATGAGTATTGAGCTGCTTGCGCTTGCGTTGGAATTGATTTCTCGAGTGAGTTTCTTGTCATGTTCTTGAGGATGAAGATGAACAAACTCAACAAAGAAAATGCTTTGTTGAGAGGTGGAAGTTGATTAACTTTGATATCGATGAGACAAGGAACAAGGGAGTCAGCGACTTCTCTTGCGCTGAATGTATCGTAAACTTGGTAGCATCTATGGAGTGCTTTAGCAATCTTCTTATTTCTATTCTTTTTATCATCCCTCTTTGACATAATATACTTGAGGAGAGTGATGATGTTGCCTGCGAAATTCTCTGATGTCGTGAGCATTATATAGAAGAATGCAGGACGGAACGTTAGATCGATGAATGGAACCAAAGCATCTTTGAAGTTGCCGTTTCCAATGAGCTGCTTCAGCATCAATGATGTCGCAATAGCTGCTTCATCGAAGAATTCAAGATCGAACAGAGCATGGCAAAATAGCGAGTAAGACATGCACGGACCCCATCCAGATCCGCTGACTTTCACGCATGCTTGAGTTAGGGCATCACACATTTCTGGGAAGTATTTGAAGGAAACATGTTCTGTTGTGGCCATGGACTTGATGATTGAGCTGAGAATGAAATCAATGAATAATATAATATCTTTGAGGTCATTGTTTGTTTCCTTTAGATAATCCCCCAAACCCTTCATCAATTTCGTGTGCACTGTCTTCATATCAGCTGATGGCTCAGTTGTGACACCAAGAGATGGAGTTAGTGGAGCAGGGGTAGAAAGAATGCTGAGATCAGAGAGGAAACAGTCGCTCATCGGACCAACTGGCATCGAGAGAACAGCATCAACGCTATCCTTCGCTTGATGTTGTTCGTGCAGAGAAATTTGCGGTTCCACCCTAATGCCTCTGTGTGCCTTCATGTTTCGAAGGGCAAATACCTGAGTCCATGTGGCGAGATACTTCGTGAAGCTGTCTGTCATTCCTGCTTTCTCGGCTGATTGTTGAATCTTTACGAGATGCTTCATGTTGCAGTCTTTGTCGTCACGCTTTAGGCGCTCGATGAAGATCGTTAAAATGGCAGTCAAGTTTGTGAAGATATGTTCCTTGTGGAGTTTTGGAAGATATTGGTCGAGATCCTTTTCCTCCAGAAGTTTCTTGACATTAAGTTCATTGCTTTGATAACAAGAGCGGCTGACAACTGAGATAAAGCATTTAGATGATGGTTCCTTTTCGTTCTCTGAGTATAATTTGATTGGGACATGGATATTGTCGCCTGTTTTGATAACACCATTCTCTATGAGCTGATAATGACCGATTCCAATCCTAGTTTCCGGTTTATCAGAGATCTTTGCGTGAACATGAACAACCTCGAATCTTAGATACGCTGTATCCTTGATTGGGAATGGAAGCTCAAAAACAAAGTCGTCGAGATAATGCGGGTCTTTATCGTGATATATACAGTGTGAGTATGCGCATGTGTCAAGCTTGCCTTGGTTGAATGGATTGTGAACGAGCGGGAGATCCATGGAGCTTTCTGAATCACAGATAGAAAGCTTAAACAAAAGATTTCTCGCATTGACATCTTTTGGAGATTTAACCGCAGCAGACTTCAAGCTAACGTACACTTGGTGATTTGGAGCCAAGAATGGCTGCGGCTTGACGAAACGCTTAGATCTGATAATATTTTTCCCAGTGTTAAGTTTCTTGAATGACAGTGCAAGTAATATTTTTTTCATCTTTCCTTGAGTGCATTCGTGAATTTTTTCGAAAATATTTTCTGCAATAATATTATTGTTATCAATAAAGAAGAAGTTGTTGACATCGAAGTTTTCATCCGCCTTTATAATCTGAGATATTTCAATAAAACCGAAACCAAACTGGGAATACGCATTTCTAACCCTTGGAAATGTGACTTTCAGATTTGCTTGAGCCGTGTTCCTTGTCTGAACGTTGGCATTTGTGTAATACTTAATAATGTCAGACGAATTGTCAACAGTTGTTGGATGGGAGAGAATAAACACCAAATAGAGATTTTGTTGAAGAAGCATTGGATCTAACTGGAATGACGCTGTGTTATTGAATTTGCAGGGAATGTCGTGTAATTTTAGGAAATTTATTGAGCCTTCTGACGCAAAGACCCATGGATTTGTGATAATTTGCTTTGTATCATGTGAATAAATAAAAGCCGAGAAAATCACAGATTCAATTAATTCGAACGCCGCGTTGGTCTTCAAATATTCGATGGAAAACCTTGCGAATTGTCCGAGAGCGAATTTCGCTGGCTTTTCGGGTTTCTGATTAAATGTATCTATTGAGTCATTGAGATTGAATGGCGTAAGCAACTGAGATGATGATGTATTTGTATTTAATATGACATATGATAAATCGAGAGCATTTCGTATTTGAGGAGCAGCATTTATGTCAGGTATATCGACAGTCATGTGCAATCCTGGTCTGCAAAATAGATTTGTCGTAGGATTATCATTCTGTGTTTTTTCAAAATAATCCGGAAGATCAGGAGGCAAAAATGGATTTCTTACATTCTCCTTAAAGTTAACCACCGGCGACACAATATCTGGAGGGTATTTCGCGGCGAATGCGTTAAGCTTGTTAGATATTGATTGATTTAATTGATTCGTTTTGGTGATTTAAAAAGGTGACAGTATTTTATCTCTGTTGTCAAAATAATGACATAAATGTGTTGTTGCGCAGATGTTCCGAAATGTATGCATACGAAATCTGATGAGAAAACAGTGGGTAACCATTCATTATTCTTTTAATGCTGATCTCAATGATCGTATTAAGCTTTTACAACTCTTCAAGTCTGTTAGCAACAAAGTATTCTATCATGTAGCATCGTCATTAACGATATATCCATCGTTATTGGAAATTCGATAACAATTTTTATCAAAGAAATCTTTATGCAATTTTATTTCCACCCGATAAACAACATTTTTCCCAAAATGAACAATATGACACTAAAAATTTATATGACAAAAATATCAGTCTACTTCATAAAAAAAGTCGTTTTCAAGTAAATATTTAAAAATTCTAATGCCTTTTTGTTTCCTTTACTGCATGCTGTTAATAGACTTTCTAGATCGTTGTGATGCTTCGGTTTATAGTTTGAGTGAATAAAATCATTGTATTGTCACTTGAATTTCGTGTACTAATGTCTGGACACAGTAAGAAAATGATATGTGGTTCATTGCTTTCATCCAGAAAAATGTTTGAAGGCTTTAAATATAGCAAACTGATCCCATTTATTGATGATATTTTTATTGCATTACTTATCCCAAAAGCTATTTTCAATCGTTCAATTTCAGTCAAAGAATTAATGTAACCAGTTTTCCTTGCTTTTGATAATGGCCCGAATGAAAGTACTCATATTCTCCATAAGAATCGTTCTTAGTAAAGAAAATATAATAAAGTTTTGCAAATACATGAGGCAGTAAAGAATGGAGAGTTGAAATACTTGTTAATTGGGCAAATATTTGATCTAATCCTATAACATTGTTTCTTTCCATAGTTTGCACATAGAACCTTCCATGCTTTGTTATTATTATCAGCTTGTTGCCCATACACATATTGACATCAACTTCATCCGTAAGCATATACCGCATACCCGTGAAAAAAAGTATACTTTTGCATGCATGTATTAAAGAAAGTGACAATGTTTTTGCAAATATGTTTGCCAATATATTTGTTATGGCTGGCGCATTGATTTTACCGATTTTTAAAGCAAGTCAAGAAAATTTTCAATGAAAAACTTTCGAAGTCAAGAACAGTATTCAATTTTTTTTTCACTTCCATAGCCATTGTTTTACCATCAAAACCAAGTACCAGAGCATAAGTCATTGTTTATATTTCAATTGATTGAAAGGTGACTTATGCCTAATGATCAAAAAGTGCCAAAATATCAAAAGTGACAGCATTCATCAGGGAAGTAAAAAGTGACAATGGATGAAATCGCGGGGAGAAAAAGATTCCAAGGCGAAAACTTCCTTGGCGATTCCTCGAAAAGAGGATCCAATAGTTGTATCGTCAGTGTCTTCAGATGTCTCTGATTCGGCCTCTGAGCAGTCTGATAATCAGGTAAATCAACAAAATGGGAATCTCAAAGCGAGTGGCCACTCAATGCTTCTTGCCGAAACTAGGAAGAGACTACAGAGCTTCGCAGAAGTTGTTGAAAAATACCATGATGATTATCCTGAAGTAGATTCTCCTTATGATGAATCCGATGGGAAAGAGCACCAGAGGGAAAGCCTTTTATCAAATAAAAAGCATAAAACAGTAAATGACCCACATCAAGATAAAAATGGACCAAAACAGAAAACGCTAAATAAATACATCGATAAGAAACAGACAGAAGAAACTATTGGAGAACAAAATCAAGCTCAAAAGTCAACAGAAAATCCACAAGTTAATATTCGAGAGCAAAACAATAGAATTCTTGATCAAATATATCATTACTTCAAAGGAGAATACTCAAAAATCCAGATCATATTGGCTTTGCATAAAAATGCCGGACAAATTTATGATGCAATGTTGTATTTGTCAAAAGGAAAAGTTGATGATGATGACCCTAGGCTTTTAGTTGATGTTCATTATGTATCTGCATCTGATGAAGATAAGAGAAAATATTTTGTTAATTAATTTGTTTGATTATTTAGAAATAAAGTTTAAATTACAAAGTAGTTTTTTCACTTCTAAGCCTAGCAAACTTGGAAAGTCCATTAGTTATGTTCTGCTTGTTAAATACGTTGTATATATTAAGAGCCCTAGCTCTGATTTCTGCAAGGAAAACATTCAGCTTACTCTTGTCTCTCCAGAGATGTGCGAGGCAGAGCATAGCGACGAAGCTTCCTATATGAGATTTGTGGATGAACCAAGGCAAGTATCTATTGTCTTCCCTTGGGAATGGAGTGAAGAATTCGACTTTGTGAGAGATAGGTTCCAATTCATAATGATCACCACGCGGCTTTACCATTACGAGGAACATCTCATTGTCGACTCCGGAGTTGACATCAATCACGCTGTCATCTTCATTAAGAAGAACGACGATTGAACTATTGTCGACAACTTTCTTTGGATTCTTTGACTCATCTAGGTTAAATGGAGCATTGTAATTAAATTTAAAAAGTGGTGTTGTAAAAGTATTATCAGGACCGTTTGAAAGATCACTAAGCAGGTTCTGCAAAGCTTTGGTATTCTTACAATGGTACATGTTTGTCTTTGCATTCGACTGATCAATTTGAAGAATTCCACACATTATTGTTCGCGGGAATTTCAACTCATCGAGGATTTGAATTGTTTTGCCATCAGGAAGTATCTTGACATACTCGTTCTGGCTGTAATTAAGAAAACCAATATCAACAAGCATGCTGTATACATCACTCTCGCTGACTGGTTCTGGTGGTTGCTGGTATGGAATAAACTCTGTGCAATCAGTGAAAACAGAGTTCATTTTGAGGATCTCCTGCGTGAAAGTATCATTCTCATCCAAGTCACTATAGTCAATGTTACTCTTGACCTCGGATGAGCAGCTCTCATTTACTGGAGGAAGTTCTATTGGTGTTGGTGGTTTGGTATCACTTTTGTCATAAATCATGAATGATGCAGTACCAAGAGGATGCCTAATAACGAGTTTGTTCCTTCCAACAATAGAAACAATGTATTTCGATGTAACATAATGCTCGGATTCTTCTTCGTCATGAGAACCGTCGTACTGCACGTAGTCTGAGCCGCAGAGGACAGCCGTTCTCAACAAGTTTATAGCAGCAATTGTGTCTTTAGCGTTTGTTGCGCGTGAAGCCTGATCAAGCTTAGCATCTAATTTCTTCAGGAGCTCACACACATCATCTCCGTTCTGAATGAAATAGTCTGTCGAAGTAGCAATCATCAGTAGGCTCGCCTGCGTTGTGTCATTAAGGTCGTTCCACATATTTTTGTCCAGTCTAAAACCAGATTTAAAGGAACTATCTTTAGAGAGATATGCTGCAACTGACAAATAAAATTCAACAAGTGTTCGATCTTTTTCATAAACATTTTTCGGATCTGATCTATTGAGAATGTTTGCTAAAGAATCGAAAAACATTTGGCTCTGGCAGACATAGTAAAATAAAAATGATCGTGCCATTTGCAAATGAATATTTTCTCGAGGGATTTCAAAAGTTTCAATCTTTCTTAGAACTCTGATTTTATCTTCCGACTTAAATGCATTGAGTTCGAGAAGCATATTTAGAATAGCAAAAAGCCAGCCGAGGTTTATAGCGTTTGATGGCAACGAGTCTGTCAAATCTGCGAATTGCTTATTCAAACTAATTGCGAAATCGAGGTGTGAAAAAAGAAAACGCCCAATAATGTGGAGCGACTTAAATACTGTCATTGGACATTTCTGGAATGTCTGTATAATGATCTCTTGTGCGTAATTTCTTAAATGATCTTCTATTTCTTCGATCCCATAGTATATTAAGTCAAATATATCGCTGTTGATTATGCTATCTTCTTTCAGCTCATTATCTCTCGAGTACCAACTTAAAAACTGATCCTTTATAAAATTCGTTGGCCATTTCCTGATGACTGAGTATACATCGCCTTTTGGAGAAGAAGTTCTGATTTTCAAGTCTTGTATGACAACAGAAAATGCATCGCGCTTTATTGCGTTATCTTTACAATCATCAATGAGAGATTTGAAGAAGATTAGTTCTGGAGTCAATTGTGAAGATACATAATATTTTTCTTCATTTTGAGATTTTGAATTTTCGGAATTTTGAAAGTTTCTAAAACATTCGTCAAATTTAGATTTCATGAACTGTTCCACGGCAGGGAATTCTTGAATCCTGCTCTGATATACCATTATTTCTTCTGCCTTCCAAAAACCTTTGAGTGCGATAAGATCTACGACAACATTTATAAGCCCAGTAATTATATCGCTATGAATCGTGTTTTTCAACTTTTGAGAGCCTCCTAAGCAAAATTGAATTAAAACAGTCGCTAAAGTTTTGTCTCTGCATGTGTTATCAACGAAAAGATATCCCTTGAGAGCATGTATAACGTCTTTTAGTAGAGAAGGGAACTGATTGTGATGGAATGCTTTTGATAACTGCAAAATTATCACTTGGACGTAAAAATTTTTTTCGACTATAGGAATATTCAAACATTTGAGTCTGTTGATTATGCTTATATATATTAAAATCGATTTTTTGAAGAAAATTTTTCCATGATTTTCTTTCTCTTCGAAAATTTCAAGGAATTTCCCCTCTTCAGTTATAATAAACGCGATTATTTGGTTTATCCATTGCATCAACTTAACGAATTTCTTATCATTGTCGACTATGATTTTGTTTTCGGGAAAATTTCCCAATGTGAGCTTCACAATTTCAAACAACTGCTTCTGGTCGTAGTATTGGAGCAAGCTTTGGAGATATTCCGTCTGAGGAACAATGGAAGGATCAAAAAAGTCTTTTTCGTAGAGTTTCAAATCATTCACCATAAATTAACAGAAAATTTACAGCGTCAAATTGTCAGAAATTCGAACTGAAATCATTCCTATTCATTCCTTTTCCAATCAAAATTTCTCATAAGACACACATCTGCTGTTGAAATTTCACATAAAATGATAAAATATATTTTGATTATATTCTTATCCGAAGTCTTTAAGAAAGAGATTAATATGGAACAAAATGAGATGATCGTTTAAGAGTACTACAGAATACTTAACAATAAAATAAAAAACAATTAAACTTCTTGGTTGAAGCCTGGGAACATCGCACAAACATAATACTTCTTTTCATCATTATAAATATCAACCCAAACAAAGCCCTGATCAAGTAATGTCTGCAAAGCAGCCTCAAAGCGTTTTTCGTTCATTCCCTTAGCTTCAGCTTGTGTGAAATATCCTTTTCCTTCAGCAAGTGCGAGTAACGCTGTTTGATCTTCATCGATATCGAACGAAGTTGTTTTCATGTATTTCCTTTTGCCGATTTGGACAATGCAGTATCCGGATCCGAGAACTTTAAGATTTTTAAGCGCAGTTTCGATATCTTTTTCGTTCATCTTCGGTGGTTTCTTATAAGTTGCCTGAACTTGCTTGAGAACGTCCTCGATTGGGAGAATACCACCGTTGGCCTTTTTCTGCTTCAAGCAGACGTCGATGACTTTGATTGAAAGTTCGTGATAAAAGTTGCCTACACCAAGAATGGAGGACCAAAAACCTTTGTTAGACTGTAGCGGATCAACACCGAGTTGAAGGCACATGTTGTTGAAGTTGGATCTGAACTCAGGATCCTCCTTTAGCTGTTTTTTGTGGTTCATTGCGAAGTTCTCAAGAGCTTCCTTGAAAATTTTCATTTGCTCTTTGGCAGCCTCGTTTCTGGTATTTTCCAGGAGGTTACGCTCACGCTCGAGAGTCTCCGAGCGGTTTAAATTTTGCTGCACAGCACCCATACCACGCATTTTTTTATTTGTCACCTTTATTCTCATGTCACTTTTAGATTATTTTCTCTTCTTTTTTTCCATCTCAAATAAAAAATTATGTTTTTCGCTTTATTCGCGTTCATTTTCTCGTCTAAGAGGATATCAGGCAACTACGAGTACAACGTGGTGTATGTCAATGAAGCCAATCTCACAGAATCAATTCAAGATAAGGCTGCTTGCTTGTTAATGGTATATTCTGAGCCTGATAAAAATGCGCGTTTCTATACGATAACTGATTTCGTTAAAGCATCAAATATTTTGGGCGCGAGATGCTTTTTCGCTATAATGGATGGCGATAGAAATTACAAATTTACAAAATCACATTCAATTAAGGGAGAAAAGGCATTTTTCTTCTTTCGATACGGAATATTAGTTACACAGTATACTGGTCCATCAATCTCCGAAGCTTTGATCGATTTTGCGATGTCCAAAACAGGAATTCCATTCACAACTTTCGATGATCTCGTTACAGCACAAGATTTCATTGAAAAACACGATAACACACTCGTTTTATACACAACTTCAATGAAAGGAAAGCTTTTCGAGTTATATAGTCAAGTGGCTTCACAGATGAGAGACAATATTTCTCTTGGTTTGTGCCCAGATGAAGAAATAACAGCAGATTTGGAGATTGAGGATATTCCTTCTTTAGTATTGTATAGAAATGCAGATCATCAAAAAATATTTTACACCGATTCTTTGGCAAAATCCACAGTAAAAGATATAATATCGTGGGTTAATTACAACGCAAAGCCATTCTTCCATCCTTTCGATATAAATAATCAAAAATCTTACGTTGGAGGACCACCTGTCGCATTATTCTTTACTCCAGTAGATATAGATGCAAATAAAGAAGCTATAGAATTCATTGCCCAACTTGCACCATTGTTTGGCAATGATTTATACTTTGCACAGGTTGATGCAGTCACTGGAAATAGATTCATGCAGGACATTGGCTTTAGCAGATATGCAGATCCGTGTGTTGCCATTCTCAAATATGAAACAAAGAAGCCATGGAAATATCTGTATGATGAAGAGGCTGAATGGACAATTGACGATGTTTCCAATTTCTTTGGGCAATATCTCGATGGAAAACTGAAACCACGTACAAAGAAATCGAGACTCCCAGAAAATAACAATGGTCCAGTTTTCGAAATTAATTCGGATACATTGAATGAGACTATTCATGAAAAATCACTTCTTTTATACTATGAACCATGGGATCATGTGTATCAAACGTTTTTACCACATTACCAGAATGTTTCACAAAAATTTAAGGAGCGCGTCAAATTTACAAAGATCAATGTTGCAGAGAACGATATATTAGCTGGGGCAAACATCAAGTTCACGCCATGCATCGTTTTATACAACAAAAACGAGAAAATCATATACAAAGGTGAGCTCTCTCAGCAAGGTTTAACGAACTTTTTGCAGGACGAGCTCGACGACTACATGGACTTGTAAACTATTTGTTATTTAGAGCATTTTTTCACACATGAAAAGGTGACATTGCGGCCCAAAATGATCTGGTTTATGCCGCTCGTTATGGGCTATGCAATATATTTCTTGCTGTCCACGTACAGATTCAACTACCCCGCGGCAATTTCGTCTCTTCAAGTCTTAGCAATCGCATTATTTTATGACTTCATGTACAAAATGAAATATTTCAAGCTCGCGCCAAGTATATCATTACTACATCTATGACCTCTCAGTTTTCTTTATTCTACACGCGTTGTATCCCACAATTTGAATCTTTTCTTTAGTCCAATCGGATTTTACCAGTTAAGCGAACTTTTATTAATACCTATATGCGACTTAAACTATAGTAATTTGCTTGTTAGACTTTGCTGCTCGCTGTTATATTAGCCGGAAATATCTTTTATATTATCGGTGATGCTGGCATCAAAGTTGACGGATACATATGCATGGGTATTAGCTTCGTTTTCTATCCTATATTTTTGTATTTACTCAAGCAAATTTCAAATCAATACCACTGCTCGAAGTTTGCAGTAAAAAACGCTTGTGCTCCATACGCGCTAGTTTTTACTGTAGAAAACTGCATTTGGAATGAATTTTGCGGCCCTATTGGTTTCATTTACCATGATTATAAGATAAGCGAAGTGTCTTTGATCTTACTTATATCTACATTTGGAATCATAATCGAAATAATGGATTTCAGAATGGAGAATAAGCCATCTTTTAATAGAGATATATATTGTTAGTGTCATCTCTTATTAATTAAATGGCTGGAATCATTTATCCGAACAAGAACTGTATGTTTACAACATTTCATAATACTTTTCGTGCAATTGGAATGACTGTTGGTTTATTAGGATTTACTGCTTATATTTACATCAAGCATCGAAGAGTGATTCTCAGAATTCTGAATCAGCAAATGTTGAAGTTGATCCACTTGATGATATTCAATAATTTGTTTTATATTTTGTTAAATAAATCTTCTATTATTATACATTCAAACAAATTTATTCAGTATCAGACATGTCGGATGATGGCTGTGAATCTTCAGCATGAAGTCCTGTAATTCTTCTCTTGTATGGATAGTTTGGTGATTCTTCAAACAAACCAAGTGCCAATAGTTGCGAGTCTCTAATTCCTTGGCTATCTTCTTCTGATAAAGATGGCATTTGAGAGTTGATGCTTGGTGGATGTCTGTCGCTTTGGCTTAGCGGATTTGCGTGTACTGTTGTTCTTCGCCATGAATTCGTTAGTGAAGCACCACCTAGAGGTCCAGAGTGTGGCGTCAGCGTCGAATTAGGAGTACCCATCTCATAATTTTGGGATGCTTCTCCGGATGGGAACTCATCAGGCCCTGTTGCTAAGACAACTTCGAAAGATATCTGATCAGCCATCGAGCTCTTGATCACAATAGGATGACCAGGCGAGATAAGAGACATCTCAAACTTTTGGCTGAATAATGATGCGAGTTTAATTGCTATCAGGAAATCGCGCAAATCTAATTTGAGCTTTATTTTGAGGCTGTCGTCGTTGAAAACACAATCACAGCTATCTCCATGTTTAATTGTCAATGACGAAGAGAGGCAATTGTCGAAGTTTGTGCTTGATATAATCATTTGCGTCGGTCCTTCCGCTTTGGTCACTTCCATGTAAATGTTTTCATTTCCTCTGAATGCGGATTTCATTCCGTTGAAAATATCAAAGCGGCAGTTGGCAGTAACTATCGCTGTTTCAATATCGTAAAGCGCTGCAAGTAAAACAGTATCTTGAATAAATAATTCCCAACTGTGTGTAATGCCCAAACGTGTCTCAACGCAAAGGATTAGCTTTGTTATCGTAGGATCTATCGAGAATGATATACTTGTGATGTTATTAACTTTTTTAAATGCAAATACCAAACTTGAAATCGATAATTGGCATATGATCTGTTGATCTTGAGCACTGTATTGGTAGCTGGTGAAGAATGCGGGCAGAAATTTAACAACTGGCAATGCGCTTTTTGCAGTATTAAGAGCTCTCAGGACAAAAGCCTGTCCGTCGACTTCTAGTTTTATGTCTTCACCTATTTTCTTCAGTGCTGAGAACGTTTGCTGAACGATTTTGATTTTTTTTGTATCTTTTATCAATGCTTTCATCAGTAATAAATGATTGTATCTTTATAAAATGTTATAACTCAAAGAGATTATTACAGATCTTAAACTAAACTCGAAAAATAGCTTGGTAAATTTTTCTTTATGTCATGTAAACTTTAAATTATGTCAAAATATTTTTACACGACAAATTTAAAATCTGTTTGCAATTTCGTTAGAAATGAGTGTGCATGAGCTGCACTCGACTCACTCTTCAATAAAAGAAGAACTTGAGGCACCGATATCGTCGTTTGGCACTAGTGAAGTGATTGCTTATCGTGGAAACACTGTTTCTCTTCAGCCAATCGAATATTATATTCAATTGACGACAAATTTTATTGAACAATATAAAAATTTCGCCGTGCTTCAACAGAGCTCGTATCATTCGTCCAAATTAGCAACAAAGTTACTCAAAACAAAAGAACAATTTCAGGTTAAAATTGATTCTGTGTTAACTTTACTCAAAAACTACTTAGATGAGTTAAAGTTCCAGAAAGAAGTGATTCTGCAGCGAATTAATACAGAAGAACAGTATAAAAATTACAAGAAATTATTCCGCGAATTGACTGAGAAACAATCGTTTATCTGCATGAATTTAGAAAACTCTTACACTGATCTATTGATCAACTCTACGACGCACAATTATAAAAGTGTTTTGAACGCAATCCGCTACGATATGATTCAAACACAGAGAATGTTTCAAACAGACTTTTTGATGTCGTATATTAGGCTATTTCCGATCACAAGAAGGAACGAGATAATCACACGCGTTACAACACTATTAAGAACAGATTTGTCAATAAATTCTGCTGCAATTCCGTCTCCAATCAAGAACAAGAAGGACATAGAGCCAGAAATGCGCAGGCTCTCTGATATAATGAAAATCAAGTTTGATTTATCTGAATACGATGGTCAAAAATTCATTTACGAGTGCGATAAGAAGTTTTCAGAGTGTTTTTCCACACCAGAGATCAATCTCACTGAGAAACCGGCTGATTATCAAAAAATAGAAAATGATGCGATTTATCAGATTAACTATGATCGAATTAATAAAACAAAAGTTCCACAGAACGTTGAGCACTACGTCCAACTTCTTCTCGATGGCAAATCACGCGAAGTCACTGAGTTTTTCTCTTCTATGCTATCGTGTCGTCCCCTGATGAGTGACTATCCTCGCCCGCAAGCAATTTGCGTTTTGTCGCTCAGATTTGCCCGCTGCAGATGCATGATGCATTCAATATACAATAAGTGCAAGGCTTTGTTCGCTGAGAAGTCTGAATCAAAGTTTGCATTAATTATCAAAGAACTGAAGTCAATTGTCGCATATGGACTTCAAAAATCAATGTCAAACTGCGATTTTGATGCGATCTATGAGAGAGTCATTGAGCTTTACGATTCATTCCTTTCATCTAAAGTCAGCATAATGAAAGTGATGAAGAGACTTAATAAATTCTCTGGCTCATCAAAATTCATTGAAATCATGCGCCAAATCATTGACGAAGAACCGGATTTCACAGAAAGCGTTCACACCACACTATTGCATAACTTCAAACGCCAGAGCGAGGTTGTTGAACTTGAGGCATCAATACTTGAGATAATTCTTGCTCTTCACATGCACTCTTGCTCCATTATACCGCTATGTGGTCCAGCGGGTCTTCCTGCAGAGACGTTCCAGACATCACGCGCAATAGCTGTAATTTCATGCTTAATATCCGATCTGTTCTATGCATCAAAAGAAATTTGCGTTACGATGTCAATTCCTTCTCATTTATTTGTCTATGTACAACTCGCCATTGCACAGGAATTGCACAGCGAACTCATGAAAGACCACATTTCTTTGTTGACGCCTTCAATAGCTGCATTATCGTCCGTCATCAATGCAGAGGGAACCGCACTTGAGCTCTTCACATCTTCTTTCCTCAACAGCTACGATCACATTGAGTCGTTTGTCGAAAGTTTCGGCGAAGAGAATCGCTTTGATGCCGCAATGAAGGCCCTCCAAGCCAGGCGCTATCTTTACAAGCTTGTCTCTCTCGTTGTCAAGCAGAGTGAGCTAGAAAGGGCCGTTGCTATGCAACTGAGCGCGATAAGGCATAAAACGCGCCTCATTGATGAGTTTCCAATTTCGCTGACACCTCAAAACATTGAAGAAAGACTCAAGCAGCTGGAAGTGGCTGTTGTCGAGCAAAGGCTTTTTGTCATCATGCTCAGAGAGATAGCGAGATTTAATGGTTTTGAAGCTGATGCAAGATACTTGGGAACTCTGTTCAGGGCTGATGACGTTTTCTTAACAGACCAACCTGCTGAGAATGTCGTCAATCTTGCTGATGTCAGGAGGGATCTGTTTACAGAAACGCTTGACGCCAACAACTTTGAAGCCCCTCTTGATCCATATCAATCCACTGACGCAGATGAAATGTCGAAAATTATTCGCGAAACAAGTCTTAGATCAGAACTCGGATATTTAGTGACACTGGAGCGATCTTTGATGAGCAATCTCAATAGCCCCGATCCTTTTGACATAGAGAGGCCGAAAGGAAAGAAGCTTTACGAGAGCAAAAGGTTTAATCCATTCTTGATTCCAAGCGTCTCCGATATCATATATTCGGATGAATCAGATTTAGAGCTTTTAAGGAACTTTATCGCTGCGAGGCTGAGACTCCTCCACGTTGCTGTTTTCAACGGCACGTTTTCGAGGGGAACAAGACGCACTGCTGCTTCAATAGCGGCCCGAAAAGCAATCGCGGACATGACAATATTTTCCGTCTTTAAAGTTTGCGCCGAAAACTCCGACACCGAAGCAATTCACAGATTTGCAGACTATAACGAGCTTTCTTATGCAGCCGGAATAATCAGCCTTGTCGACGAGTGCCAGGATCTCTCAAACCACGTCGATGAAATACCGTACTTCAAGAACGCTATGGGATATATCCTAAAGCCCAAATACACCGGCAGTTTCATTTCCCTAGAAAAATATGTTCCATGGTTCACTTTCAATTTCTGCCACCACATCGATGATGATGTCAGGCCCATTGTTTCAAATGCTGTGACATTTATAAGAGGAAAGGCCGACGATTCTGCTGCTGGTCTTCAACTCATTCAAGTTCCGCACTCTTCCTCTAAATTCCTTGAAGATTACATTAAGGCCACAATCGCAAAGTTTTCGTTCTTCCTTCTGCAAGCAAACAGGGACTACAGAACAATCACTCCTGTCTCTGGTGCCTTTGATGTCACGATACAAGAATACATGAGAAGCAGAGACGACTTTTCGCACACAATAGAGAGCGAAGCAAGTCGGAGAACTCAAAGCACAAACGATGGCTTCCGATCGACGAAATTGCTTGAAGTCATTTTAGAGAGAATGATCCCTCGTGTTGAGAACCAAGTCCTCGCTAACATGAAGGTCGAGGCTGATGAGCTCCAGGCTCTCGCGGCCGAACCATTTGCACAGCCACTCTCTACACTTAAGCCGGATGTGTACATGAAGAGGCCGCGTGCAAATCTCCGCGAGACTCCTTACATTCCATCTCCAACTGATGCGGAAAAGCAGGAGGCAGTCGAGAGCAAGTTTGCGATTGGAAAGTTCATTCGCTCCGTTTCGGAATGTGTCGATCGAGAGCCGAAGGGCAGCAACGGAATATTCACTATTGATGCAGAAAGGATTAAATCATCCCTGTCAAGGCTCACGGCTCCACTGAACACTTTCTGCGACTTATCCGCTAAAAAGGTCGTCACAACGTGGTCATTGTACAACTCCAACATGGAGAGGGCCCTCAATAACACTATCGAAAACGAAAAGCTCGCAGAAATATTGGCGGCGACAGTAAGCAAGAGGTTCCTTAGCGAAATTGATATCTGCACGAAGGAGAACTACAGTGAAAGGTTGAACAAGCTGAACTCCCTTCGCCATACGGCGATAACATCTGACTTTGAGCGTCGTCGCGAAATCAAGGAAATTTCCGCCAAAACTCGCGAAGA
Organism: Trichomonas tenax; assembly: GCA_023091735.1. Classification (NCBI taxonomy): domain Eukaryota; phylum Parabasalia; order Trichomonadida; family Trichomonadidae; genus Trichomonas; species Trichomonas tenax. Next base: position 36,676 of record JALKBU010000376.1, read on the forward strand.
GTTTGAGATACTTTACACGGATATCCTCGCTGAGCTCCAGACAAACAGATCGCGATATAAGCAAAAGAAGGATATGCAGTACAAAGTCATTCAAGAAGTCATCAAAAGAAACGGCGGTTTCGACTTTGCATCGGTCAAAATGCCGCAAGTTCTCACGAGAAACACATTCAGAGACCTCTTTATGCCGGACGGAACGCCGATTCAAATCCCGCACTACGAAGATGAGCATGAATCCGAAGGCTCGGAGCACCGCAGCAGCAGGAGGAGAGGCGGCAGTCGTCGTCTTTCAACACATGCAAACGTAGATATGGAGGACCGACTTCTCGAATCCCAAAAGGATGTCGACAAGTTAAGGGAGCTCGTCCTCAAAATGCGCATCTCAAGAACATTGCTGAGCATTGCAATTCGCAGGAAGTATGAAAGGCAGATTAAGAAAGCAGAGCAGGACAGAGTTCTCGAAAGCGCTCTCTACTGGAACTCACGCAGACAGGCCGAGCAAACGCAGAGCCAGCTCGAGCAGGAACTCTCCGAATGCTACAAAGATCTCTCCAAAGCGAGCGATGCTGTCGATGGCCTCAAGATTCAGCACGAGACACTAACGAAAGAGAACATTCAGCTCCTTCATTGGAAGTCGATGACAATTGCTCGCCAAGACAGGGCCCACAAGGCGATGAAAGAGCTGACAACGGATCCTACTGTTCCCCTCCAATCCCTCATCTCCCGGATTGCCGACAAGCAGATCGAGCTCGATGAACTCAAAGCAGAAACGGATTACATCGAGGAAGAGACTGAGCACACCGTCAGAGAGCCGATGAGGGAAGTTGACAGAATCAGACAAAGAACGACATTGCTCAAAACAGAGAACACGTTTATGCTGAAGACACTCAAATCGACAGCAGCAACAGATGTCGGAACAGTTGACGAAATAATACGCGAGAATGAGAATCTTCGTGAAGAGAATCAAAGGATCCGCGATGCGATTGCACATTGCGGTGGCTCTCCGGACGACCTCGAGCTTCGTCCAAAATCATCGAGAGTTCCGCAGCTTTCTCTCACCACAGGACGAAAGATCGTCAAGCCATCGAACGTCATCAAAAGCGCAAGACAGACCGGTGTTCTTAGGTTCAAATAGATTATTTTTTGTTTGTTAAATATATACATGTTTTTATTTTAGCAATTTTTTACAAACAAAATTCTGGATTCAATCGTTCCTGAAGATGCTTCATCAAACAAGATGCAGCCTCGGAAACCAAATCGTCTAAGCTGTCTTGGAGCTCGTCTATTTCGTCCATAAATTGTGCAATGTCTTCGATGCAGTTCTGATTTGTGTGGCGAAGAACTATCGCGATCAGTCCCTGGAGAATTGCCAGCAGTCCCTCACTCGATTCGTCATCGAGAAAATCGTGAAACAGCGCAATCACTTCTGGCTGCACAACTCTGTGGAGGTTCTCCTCACTGCAGTTCGCAACAATGAAAGCAAGGCACGATGCGATGCTCTCCTTGATGACAAATGGACACGCTTCCTTCGCGAACTCAACAAAATGCGTGAATAGCTCTGAATCGCAGATGTAATCTGCGGAGTATGTCGTGACGACTGTTCTCACGAACTTGCAGAGCGCGGCGGTCAAATCCAAGTCGTCATACCTCAATATCCTGGGGACCAATTGCCATATCGTGTGAAGTCTCGGTGGAGATTTTTCTTCGACAAGCGAAACAGAGAGAATCGTGAGTGCGAGAGTCCTCAGATCGTTCGCTTTCAGCGTGTGGAAGACAGACACGACGTGGTCAGCGATGATGTACTTGAACTCCTCCGTGTTCTCAGAGATGTTCGAGAAAGCGCGAAGAACCAGGCTCTGAATCTCGTGATCTCCTGTCTGCATCAACTTCGTCGAGAGATCGCGGAAAACTTTTTCGTCTCGCATCGAGTTCGTGAGCTGCTCGTCGTCGGAGATGTCTATCTCGTCCGGACCATCCGGGTCTGAGTGATAGGCGACGCAAATAACTTTGTCCTTCTTCGAGTTGTAGATCAAAGAAGAGCAAGAAATCGCTTCGAAAATCAAAGCGACGTTGTAGTAATTCTCCGCTAAATTCGTGCAGCTGGCGAGAACCGCGAAGCCTCCGCACTCCATGAAGTACCCGGTGACATGGTTTTTGCCTTTCATTCTCTGGAGATATTTTGCCATCAAATTGAGCGACAAAGGGACATTATCGATGAAATTCTTGATAATCTCGAAGTGTGGGATCCTCTCCACATTGCTGTCCGGTCCTGAGAGCAGATAATCGAATAATTCGACCGCATTATCTGGAAAATTGAGCAAAAACTCAACAGCATAGACAAGAAACTTAGTAGATAACAGGGGAATCACAGAATCACCGAATTCCTGCAGAATGAGAGGCAAAGGCGATTCTCCAGAATTCATCATTTTCATATATTGATGATCCTGGCGATAATCCGTCCGCACTGCATCGCCTTCCTGTTCTGATTGCGGATCTGCGTTATTTTTCACCATCTGCGCTGTTTTCCTATGAACAATTTGGTCCTTGTAATTTTCCTCCTCCATAATAAACTAATATGTGTTAAAAAACATGCAAAACAATATAGTTTATAAACAAAATAACCAGAAATTAAAAATCTGGGCGAAAACTTGACATCTCAAAAAACCCATTGAAAGATTCATTCTCGAACAGAGCTGGGGCGGGCTTGGAAATCAAGTTCGGGATTTGCTGCGCCGCGTCGTACAGCGTCTTGTAGTGCAATTTCTGGTACACGAACCTCTGATCTCTCTCCGCGAGCGGGTTGATTTTGATGTAGTCGGTGAAGTCCTGCTTCGCGATGACGACGGAGAAAGAGCATGGATCTGAGTTGGAAAAGCGCACGTATGATGCGTCCTGGCGGGAAAGCGTCTCCACCGTCGGAATGAACCAATCGCAAAACTCATCCGAGTTTGGTTTCAGAAGCGAGCTGAGGTTCTCGCAGATGGACTCTGGAGGGCCGAAGCGAAGGCAGAGCCTGAAGTATTCCAAGAAAGAGACGTTCGTGGGGACAAAGGACGCGCAGATTCCATTCTGCGTGACTCTCTTCACCGCCTGCTGCATGTTGAAGATGTTATCGTTTGCGTACATCCTCGACATGTATTGGGAGAACACGTCGATGTTGATTTGGTTGTCGGTGATTCCAAGCTGTTCCTTCAGCCGCTTCCACTCGGTGATGCATCTGTCCGCGTAGTTATTCCACTCGTAGGAGTTTAATTTGTCGATGAGAGATAGAATGTCGTGTTTCTGAGGATTGTCTTTGATAAAACTGTCGATTATCTCTGAGTAAGTGACGTCCTTCTGCAGGATGCACATCTTTGGCTCAACATTTCGATTGAAATATGAAGATCTCTGATTTTGGCGCTTTGTCCACGCAGGTGATAAAGGAATATCCAGTAGTTTCACCGCTGGTTGGTTTTCCGACGGCATTATCACCATAGAGTTTGTTACGTCATTTGGGAGTGTTATAAAGCCGAATTCGCTGAAATTCTTGTTCATTGAGCTGGGCTGGACCCCGAGGAGGTTGGATATGATGGAGTTGTTGACCATAAATATCGTGTCCGTGATCCAGAAAATTCCAATCTGCAATCTCTGTTCCGGGAACTTGTCTGCGACCTGCATCGCGTAGAGGAGCTTCCCTGGAATCGACAGCCTCCCGTTCTTCTTGTTCGAGAGGACCTCCCTCAGCTTGTCGAGGACGGGGGAGTCTCCCATTTCTGATTTTTGGGGCTTTCGATATTAGTGAGGGGGTTATAATATTTTTGCCTGATAATAATATATTTTAGTCGTTGGTGGCGAGAAGGTGCTCGTTGGAGACGAGGCCCTTTTGGCCATCTTTCTTGAACTGCAGATAGATGGCAAGAATAATAATTACTAAGTAGAGGATAATCGGCCACAAAACGTGGACTGGTGCCGAAGGTGCAAATGTGAATCCGACGGATTCATAGACGTATCTCACAACAAGTTGGCTGTTCTTGACGAGGGCAGCTACAGCTAAGGCAATGCTTGGCAAAACTGGGATCCATGCGAGGATGGAGTTCTTCAGGAAAGAAACTGTTGCACAGAGAACAACGGCAGGGCAGAGAATGTAGAGGTAATAGTGGAGGCAGTTCCTCTGTCCCCAGATGGCGTAATAGAACTTTCCGCCGCAGACATAGCCCCACATGAAGATGAAGCCGATGTGACCCTCGATCTCCATCATCACTGCTGGTAAAACCAGAGGATAGAGGAGCGCAGAGAAGAGCAATACCCTGACTGATAGATGAAGACGCTCAATCGCAAGTCTGATGTAGACAGGACCGCCAAAGATCATCAACGCAATTCTCGTAAAAATGTGGAGAACATTTTTGCCACAAATGTCTGCAATGACTTTTTCGGAGCATTCAAACTTTGGAAGCGGAAGAAGAACTGCAAATAAGATCGCAAACAGGAATACGGTCTGAAACACATATGGCTCGTTGTGTACGTCCTTGTAAACGGCCTCGTTGTAATCTTTGGACTTGTTTGCGATTGTGAAGTTGACTGTCTTTGTGATGGAGCCAGTCAATGAAATGGAGTACTCGCCTGGTCCAAGATTGTTCTCTAATTCGCAAACGTAATGACCGCTCTCACGCTTTGTGCAAGTCATGTTGCCACTGAGGTCGCCAGTTACTTGAATCGACGGCTTGCTCGCGTGCATTGAGAGAACTCTCAGCGGTGTTCCAATTTCATTGAAGACCTGATGGTTCGTGATCTGACTTGTTGGGACTGGATTTGTCACGAATGCCTTCGGTGACCTCGTGATGTTAACTTGGTGATAAACGAAGCGCCTGTTGTCGTATGTGAAGCAGCCGATGTAGTTGTGTCCCTTTGAATCAGTGGCGACAACTTCGAGAAGATTCTTGTGATGCATTATCTTCGGGACATGCGGATGCAGGTGGCCCGCGAGGAAGTAGTTGACCTTTCCAGTTGTCATCAGCTGGATAAAGTCCTTGCCGCTCGTTGTCTTGCGGTACAGAGGGAACATCAGCAGCGGGTAGTGATTCATCACAATAACTTCGTCTTTCTCCGGGATCGAGTTGATCAAATTCTCTATGCGATCCATTAATTTAGTTGATGGGCGCGGCCAATAGACGAATGGCGGATGCGCCGAAGGATAAACGAACGGGTTGAAACCAATGATATGAATGTTGTAACCGCCGTTTGACTTCACGATTCTCTCCTGGAGCTGGAAATCTTCATACGATGAAAGATTCTTCTTGATTGTCTTCCTGAAGTTGTGGCCGTTTGAATCAAAGGAAAACACGCCAAACTCATCATGATTTCCGGCTATTTCATACCAAATATCAGGGTCGATATTAGATGTGATATTGCAATAAATTTCCCAATCCTTTGGCTGCTGACTGCCATATTTTGGATATTCATTGTATGGGAAGTCATCCACAAGGTCTCCGGTCAGAATATTCATTGATGGTTTCATCGATTTCGAGTATTCGACAGCAGAACTGAATCTCTCGTTGTTCTTTGGTGCAACGTGATTAACATGGACATCTGAGAAATGTAACATAAAAATTGGCTCTTCAGAGCGATCAAACGGGATTTCAGAATTTCGACTTTCAAATGCAGCAGTCTTCTGGCTGTATGTGAACGTGAGTGGAAAATAATAGATCCCGTACACAACTCCAACAGTGATAGCGAGCGAAATTATCAAAAAATACCAGCGAAAACTTAAATTTTTTGTAATCATAATTTTGTCAAATTTTGGAATTTTTTATAACAAAAAATAAGGTTAGAGAAAAGCCTTCAAATGTTCAGGCAGTTCAACTTCTCTGGGAATTGTGATGGCTCAATCTTCCGTATTGAGTCACGCTCCCGCGCAGCCATCGCAATTCTGTGCTTCTCAGCATCCTGAATCTCTTCTTGCACCATCAAAGTGAGGTCTAAGATGAGTCATCAATGCGCATTTGATCTCCTTGCTCTATCGCTTCCTCGGCGCCGAAATAATGAACAGAGGTTCAGTGTGAACAATATTCTGCGTGGAAAAAGTAAAAGTGACAAAATGAGTGAAAAATGTGGTTTTAGTTTTCCTGCCTTCCTTTCGCTTTTGTACAGCGTCGCTGGGATTTCTGCGTTCGTTCTCGCTTTCTCTGTGTTCCCCCAAAAAGAAACTGTCTACGAATCGATCCCTTTCTACGATTGGAATAAAACGAAGTGGAACGAAGGAGATCGCTTCACAAACGAGGTAATGCCGCATATCCACCGAGTCCAGACACACGGAAAATTCACAGACTATGTTTTAGGAGGATATATGGCGAATCTTAGGAAATCTCAAATCAGATACACAATATTACACGACGCGTATTTGGGCCCTGATGGCAGAATATACAAAGACTGGTGCCCTTATCCACTAGAATACAGATATATTCAAGCAGATCCTGTAAATTATACAACCAGACCGAACAAAAACATCAGATACTTCGATTCTGCGATTGCACTCCCTGTTTACGAAGTTCTTTCAGAACCGTGCATTTACACACTTCTATTTCCTATTTTACATTCTGTTCCTTCTCAAGATTTGAAGGGAAGAAAACTGTTCATTAACAGATACATAAGTGATGCGAAACTCATTTTACCAAAAATGGGTATTAATTCCACAAATCAAGTTTTTTCGCAGTTTGGATGGGTTTTTGCAAAAGATTTACTTGTGATAGATCCACCAGACGAGGACTTCCTTCCAGAAACCGTCTTTAAAGCGTTCAAAGACAAAATTGTTGCCCACAAACAAGGAGAAATATATAAGAATAATACGATTCCATTCGCTGTCGATGGCTTTGATCCAGAGAACTTAAGGCCGCAGATAATGGAAGAACTAAAGTCAAAAACAGATAAAATTGTGCAAACAGAGCTCCCTGTTCACATGCTCAAGAGAATGGATATATTCAGAGATTTCAAGGCGTTCATTTCGTTCACAAGCGATAATCTCCACCTACTCCAGTTCATGCAGCCTGGCTCTGTGGCAATCATCATTCAGCAGCCAGACGCGTTTCTTAAATATGTACATTTAGCTGCAATTCAAGGCGTCAAAATTCATGTAATTTCGACGGAAGAAAAGGATATTGCATCGATCATTATCGAAATACTGAAGAATGAAAACTTAATTTAATTGTTTGTGTAAATATACTATTGTTGTTTATTTTTTATATTTTTTTTTGTTAATGTCAGATGGAGTCTGTGACAAAAGTGAACATCAAAAGTGACGCTGGAACCTTAAGGTCACTTTTCATGAATAAAATGTCACTTTTTGTGCGGGCAAATTGTCACCTTTATAAAAAATGTCATAAATATCTTTATAGTCTAAGCAATACATCCAGTTTAGTGTTGTTGACGAGCCACAACTCTACCATCAACGAGCATATACCTAATTGGTAAGAATACAACGATATTTATGCATGGTTAAATTGTTGCGAGAATGTCATTGGGCGAGGTTGGCCTGAGACTTCCAAAGCCCTCGAGTGGCCAAGCTTTAAGCCATGACATGATTTTTCTTTTTCAAGCATTAC